>CAUYSK010025561.1:0-24316 GCA_963575035.1 Avahi laniger | reverse complement strand
AAAAGGACCAAAATCTCTTGGTTCCATTCTTCTTTCCCCTCCATCACCTCGTGATTCTGTGACAATGGGCTTCTAATGATTCTTCCTGCTTCTCTTTCCCAGTCCATCTAACCAGCCATGGCTTCACAAAACCTAGAAGGTGATATCCAGATCCTCAGAGTTGCATATACTACGATGCCTGTCCCAATTTGGTTCTCTGTTCGTTAGCATTCCATGGCTAAGAATAACAGCAACCAGCCTAAACACATTTAAGCAAGGAGAACATATTGGAAGCCCACAGTGGCAGCTCCTAGAATTCAAGATTGGGAATGCAGCTGAGCTTCAGGAAAAATTGGAAATGACAAGTCAAGAATCTGTGCTGTCAATTCTCTCCATGCCTGGTTTGTGCCTTATTCTTTCTCTCTGAAAATCACTTTCCTGTACTGCCCAGTCCATATACCAGGACCGTGGGTTGGAGCACCTCTTATGGGTTGCATTGCGTGCCTACCCCCAGCAAAAAAAAAGATACGTTGAAGTCCTAAACCCCATTACCTCAAAATGTGACATTACTTGCAGATAGTGTCTTCACAGACGTAATCGAGTTAAAACAAGGTCATTAGGGTGGGCTCTGATCCAGGATGAGTGGTATCCTTATAAAAAGGGGAAATTTGGACAGGCAGACAGACACAGAGAAGGAACATAATGGGAAGAGACACAAGGAGAAGACGACCATGTACAAGCCAAGGAGAGAGGCCTGAAACACAGCCTTCCCTCACAGCCCTTAAAAAGAATCAACTGGGCCAACACCTTGATTTCAGCCCTAGCACCCAAATCTACTACCGAGAGGGACAGGACCTCTCATTCTCTCTCTCTCTCTCTCTCTCGGTCATTCTCTCACTTTCTCTCTCTCCGTCCTCCCTTCCAATACCAGTTCCTAGGAGGAGGCCCTGCCAGCTTGGGACTAGTGCTCAGTCCCGTCGAATCCACTGCAGCTGGGATCAGGCTCCCTGAGCAAACCTGGCTCAGGGCATCAGGGTAGGGATGAGGTGCGCAGAGCAGTGCATGCTCATGAGGTGCAAATCTGAAATGCAACACAACTGACATGATTTGGGGACAACATTATAGCAAGTCACTGTTGGTATGTTACAGCAAATACTGTTTCCACTCCACCAGTTTGATGGCTGGTGCACACGAGTCAAACACAGCGGCACTCTGAGTCACACCCAGCTGTCATGACCGATTCTACTGTGATGACCAAAATTAGGTGGGTGCCAGACTTTGAAATTTTACCTTCGATAATATTAAATAGGTAGGTGTTCCTAAGAAAAGTTCCAATTAATCGTCTCATAATAGTATTTAACATAATCTTCAGATTAACTATGGAGAAAATGAGTTCAAGCAAACAACTTTTTTTCCATTTGCTTGAAATAATGCAAGCAAATTTTTGCTCTGCATCAAACAGTGATGTGAAGGGCCAAAGCACTATTAAGGAAAGATTTCCATTTTCCCTCATGAATTAATGCAAAAACATCTTCAAAGTACTCTCCATAGACTCTTCCCCACCACTACAAACTATAATCTTTTCTCTCCTCCCCTCACTTTACCCCACAAACAACTACACCCTGTGAAAGTAGGAGAAATTAGGAGGTATGACAGAATGCCTACTTCAGAAAAACAAGCAAATCTTCCAAAGGCAGCAGGAAATGAATAGGAGCTCTCGGTGGGGGTAGCACATCTCCCTGGCGGGCATCTTGGACACGTGTGGGGCAGTCTGGGTTGTCACCCAGAACGGGTAACACCACTGGGATTTGGTGGGCAGGCAGCAGGGATACTGGCCATCTTGCAACGTGTGCAACAGTATATTGTCCTATTAATATATCCCGACTGATTTCAAAAGTTCTAGATGTTTATGTTGGTTTAAAAACCTTTCTCATATTATCTAAAAATAAAATGCTTGTGCTTGACTTTAAAATATATCAAAATCCCTAGGAACACAGCTAACACTGAAATAGAAAGATCACTTGCATTTGCTTAGTTTGGAATTTTACCAAGAATTGTTCACCATTGCTGAAAATCACATCGCTGACCACTCCCCAATCCCGACCGTTTGAGTCACTAGCTTTCTCATGGTGGCAACTCCACGTACATGCAGGCATCTACTGGTTTCATGACACCTTCTAGAAATATGGTTTGGTACAGGATATTACAAATTATTTGCTATGAGTGAGAAGCGCTGCCTGCCTGCCCCAGCTCTTCCAAACCTTGATGTTCATTCCCAGCAGAGCAGGTACAGGTGAAATTGTCAGCCACCTTTCTAAAAATCAGCATTCGTCTTTCTTCCAAGTACTACTAAAAAAATGCCTGAACATTGATCCTTTCTCCACAATGCTCACAGATTTGGATTTTCTGACCAAACTAAAATGACATGCAGCTTTTCCTCCTCTCCTGTTAGTAGGGTGGGAGAAGCTATATAATTCCACAAATGCTGAATCTTGCCTTCGTTCCTTCCAAGACAGCAGCATTCGCACACCCTAAGCGCTGTAATGAAGATGAAATTACAGTAAATGGCCCTCTACACATTTCTTTTTAATTCAGGTCACCCCTGTGTTTTAATCATTAGATTGCAAAAAGTGCAAGAGTCAAAGGCCAGAGGTCAGGGCCTGGACTTCCATCAGATTCCCTGTTTGATCATTAGCAAATCACCTGCTCTCTGTGTGTCCAGGCTTATCTAGCTGTAAAATTCAGATCCACTTTGTCCATAAGCTTAAGAGAGAAGGACACGGTATAACCTAATAAAACATTCTGAGCTACCTAATTGTTCTGAATTCTGTTACTTATTTTTTCAAAACAAATTCTACATAACACAGTGTTTTAGGGTAACCTGTTCTGTATCAAAAAGATTTAGAACTCTTTAAAGTCGTTTTTTTCCCATATAACATATGCAGAAATAATGGCGCTAACAAAATTAGAAATGGCTTATCTAACCAAGTGTGTGACCTAGATACCCAAGAAAACTCCAGTTTCTCATTGAGTGCTTGAGATACCTTGAGATTATCAAATGACAGATGTTCAGTCGGGTCCAATCTGATCTCAAGGTAAAGTCTCAGGCGGGGTCAGGTTAGTACTCCTAGAAGGGAAAAGAAAGTAACTTTCCAATGTCACCTACATGTCTTTTCTATTGATTGGTGTTGAGAGCATTCAGGATACCCAGAAGAATGAAATAAATTTAAAATGAAGCAATTCAGAGGTATTTTGAGGTTCACTCACTGCCTGCCTTCTTTCAATTCAAATTAGCAATGCCTGCTGTAAAAATGTCTATTTATCAGCACTGCAAAGGGTCATTTGACTCTAAGTTGCTGAATGACAAAAACAGAGGAACTTTCTTTCCAAATGCTTTTAAACTTTTACTTTACCTTTTACTTTTTAATCAAAAGAGAACATTACTAAGCAAAATCAATTGCAATTCTTGCTTCATTAGGCTTAAATCATTTGTTTTTTATTAAATTACTATAAATTTAAATGGAAAAATAATTTTTGGTACTTTAAAAAATGCAGGCATGGGCGCGATAGCCTATACCTATAATCCCAGGGCTTTTGGAGGAGGACTAGGAGGATCCCTTGAGGCCAGGAGTTCGAGACCAGACTGGGCAACATAGCAAAACTCCATTGCTGGGGAAAAAAAAAATTTTTTTTGAAATTAGCCAGGCCTGGTGATGCGCACCTGTAGTCCCAACTGCTCGGAGGCTGAGGTAGGAGGATCACCTGAGCCTGGGAGTTCAAGGTTATAGTGAGCTATGATTACACCACTGTACTGCAGCCTAGCAACAGAATAAGACTCCGTCTCTTAAAAGAAAAAAAAAAAATCAGAATTTTACTTAAAATTTTCTTATCTTAATTGTTTTTAGTAAACAAAGAAAGCAGAAACTGAGATTTTAATGTCCTTATTAGAACTTACATGTTCGGCAATTATAGGGATGAAAAGCTTTAATCTGTGAGAGGGGAAAATTATGTTTTAAAATAACCTTACCCTCCAATATTTCAAAATGCTGTTTGGAAAATTCATCCCACAAAAATGGCCACTTCATTGTAACGTGATATATCTATATGTATCACTCACTGTGTGTCAGAATATAATATCCACCTTGGAAAGGGCTGCCTCAATTTTTAAGACATTTGTAAAATCACCTGAAAGTATTTTCTCATAATGATTATAAAAGCATTAAATTCGATAGAAGACAAAAGATTCTCTTCTAATGTTATGTGTGAAGGTAAATGAAGATTTACCTATTAGGGGATAAATGTACAAGATAGAGTCTGGGTTAACTCGAAAGGAATGAATACAAAATCTGGTTCCACTATAAATCTAAATCACTTATCCCAGAACTTTTTTCTAAAGTAAAACTCACCAGGATTGTTGGGTATCTTTTCATTACACTCCTTGGCCTGACTTTATTTTACTCTTTAATCTTAACATAGCAACCATATCCATTGTTATTTTTTAAATCTGTTCAGTTACGTTCTACAGTTTTATGTACATGCAATCCCAAGCTAAACCAACACCTACATCATGCAGGAAATGCAGAACATTGTTGGCAATCTGTTAGAAAACCCTTTAACCTTTTGTTACACATGCGGCTCCATCCCTGGACGCTTGTGTTGCTATTGTTCAATTGTACCTGTCATGTAGAAAACTCACATGAGAAGAATGCTGTCTTTTTAAAAAAATTGCTCTTATGTGAATCTAAAATGATGACTAATACTGACCATAAGAGTTTTTCTTCGATCAGGCAACACTACCAAAAAAACTCAAGAATTCACTTATTTTAACAAAAACAACACAAAAAAACGTAAGGTTAAAGAAGAAGGAAATATATATGCTTTAACTTTTTCATGAAAAGATCTATCAGATTACAAACCTCTAAGTGTATCATTGTTTCACAGGGACTACAATGAGAGGGCACCATGCAGAAAAATGATAAGATTTAAGCTAGAACTTTTAAGATGTGAAAATGAAGCATTAGGCTTATGTTTTTAAACTTATTATTTGGAAATCACTATTAATTTACAAAAAAGCACCCAGAAATGTACAGGGAAGTCCCATGCCTTCACCCAGCCTCTCCCAATGTTAACATCTTATATAACCGTAGTACGATATCAAAACCAGGAAACTGAAATGGCACAATCTATACATCTTACTCAGATTTCGCCAGTTATATCATATATGAACTTGTGTGTGTTGCTCTTTGTAATTTCACCTTGTGTCACTTTGTAGAGCCACTGCCACAAGCAACATAACCTCACCACAGGACTCTCATGCCGCCCCTTTACAGCCACACCCACACCATCCCTAAACCCTGAAAACCACTAATCTGTTCTCCATCTCTATAATTATGTTATTTCCATGAACGTTATATAAATGGAATCATGCAGTACGCTTCCTTTTGAGATTGACTTGTTTTTTCATTCTGCATAATTTCCAAGGTTCATCCAAGTTGTTCTGTGTATCAGTAGTTTGCTCCTTTTTTAAAACATTCTTTGTTCTTTTTTACAATACTTCGAGTTGTTGTTTTAATAGTTCATTCCTTTTTATTACTGAATATTATTCCATCATATAGGTATATCACAGTTTGTTCAACCACTGAAGAACAGTTGGGTACTTTCCAGTTTTGGTGAGGTTGTTGTTGTTGTTTTGGAGTCAAGATCTCACTCTGCTGCCTGGGCTAGAGTGCAGTGGGATATCATAGCTCATTGCAACCTCAAACTCCTGGGCTCAAGTGATCCTCCCATCTCAGCCTCCCAAGTATCTAGGACTACAGGCATGGGCCACCATATCTGGCTAATTTTTCTATTTTTTGTAAAGATGAGGTCTCTCGATGTTGTTCAAGCTGGTCTCAAACTCCTGGCCTCAAGTGATCCTCCCGCCTCAGCCTTCCAAAGTGCTAGGTTTACAGGTGTGAGCCACCTTGCCTGGACACTTTTTCAGTTTTTGATTATTACAAATAATGCTGCTACAAATACTATGTGGAAGTTTTTCTCTCTCTAGGATATATGTCTAAGAGTGCAAGTAGTAAGTCACATGGCAAGTCCATTTTTAGTTTTAATTGGAAATACCAAACTATTTTCTAGAGTGGCTGTACCAATAATGGAGGAATAATTCAGTTTCTCCATATCCTTAACAGCATTTGGTATTGTTATTTTTTTTATTTCAGCCATTCTGAGAAATACGTGGTGGTATCTCATTATGGCTTTAATTTGTATTTCTCTAATGGCTGATGATGATAAACGTCTTCAAGTGTTTATTTTCCATCTGTGTATCCTCAGTGAAATGTTTGTATGTATTGTTTGCCTATTTTCTAATTAAAATGTGCTTTTGATGTCAAATCTAAGAACTCTTTGCCTAGTCCTAGTTCCTGAAGATTTTCTCATAGGTTTTTGTCCTGTAATTTTATAATTTTATGTTTTACATTTCAGTCCATGATCCATGTTGAGTTGATTCTTGACTAAGGTGTAAGGTTTAAGCTAAAGTTTATCTTTACCGATGGATATTCAGTTGCTCCAATATCATTGATTGAAAAGGCTATCCCTCCTCCCTGGAATTGCTTTTGCTTCTTTGTCAAAAATTGAACATATTTAGGTAGATCTATTTCTGAATTCTCTATCTTATTCCACTGATCTATTTCTATCCATTCCCAGTAACATAATGTCATGATTACTGTACCCATCTAGTGTGCCTTAACACTGGGGAAGATTAATTCCTCCCATTTTCTTTTTCTAAGTTGTTTCACCTATTCTATGGCCTTTCCTTTTCCATATATTTTTTAGAATAAGCTGATGACGATTTCTATAAAAAAATACTGAGACTTTGATAGGAGTTGCATTAAATTTATAGAACAATTTGGAGAAGAACTGACATTCATTCCAATCCATGAACATGGTATGTCTCTCCAGGTATTTGTCTTATTTGCTTTCTTTCATAAGCATATTGTAATCTTCAGTATATAGATCCTGTACATGTTTTATTAGATATATACTCAAGTATTTCATTTTCTTTGAAGTAAATAATGGTACTGCATTTTTTAATTTCAGTTTCCATAGAAATGTAAATGTTGACAGATTTTTATAAATGTTCCATTTAACTTTATATATTTTTCAACAATTTGAGGCATTTGTTATTTTCCATGCATAATGCAGAGAATCCACTTGGAACTGAAGATGGCATGCTTTTTCTTCTTCTCATCATCAGCATGCAAAAATGTTTAGAATCATCATCAGATGCATTCAGAATATATGCATTCAAGAGACTGTTGTGCTGTGAGAAATTAAAACAGAATTCTTCGCAGATAGTTTGTAAATCTAAAACGGACATCATTGTGGTTAAACCTGTGAAGCACCCACAGAGAAAGTCCTCCAAACAAACTAAGAGAAATTACAACATAAACAAAAATTAATTTAGCTCACATTATTGTTTTCTGATTTCAGTTTCCTTTTATGGAAAGAAGAAAGATGCCTTCCACTACCCAAATTAGCTACTTAAGCAATGGCCAAAATGTAACCATTAGTTTCAAGCTTTTAAAATGAAACTGTGCTGAAAGAAGAATAATATTTTATGCACATCTAGGGGAAACCATGTGAGGATTCAGAATATTCCAAAACCAAAACAAGATTCAGCGCTGTAGCTGTCAAGGTTCTTTGATTAGTGTGAAGATTTCCCAGATATTCCTCAGTGAGCACCACAAGGTTCATTGGTAACTGTACAGTAAAAATAGCTCTTAAATAAGAAGGTCTCTTACCAATTCCTGAACACTTGCAGGCTGTGAGACCCCACACTGGGAGCTGAAGAACAAACATGAATGAGCTCAGCCCTGCTCCCATGGAGCCCACTGTCTAATGATGAGACCAACCTAAAAGTTACCAGTAATAAGTTATTATGGGTATAGCCAGAGTTTAGTCCAAAATCCCCTTCTCCAACTTTAAAATCTCTTATTCTAAGAGCATCTCACCCCTCTAAAATGGAAACATGTCAAATGCATGAAATACTACTAAGGAGCATATCTACAGCTGCAGGGCAATGTAATTGGATAGAAGTTCCAGATTGGCTTTAATTTTTCTTTAAGTGAAAAATCACACACCTGTACCAACCACATATAGAAGAGAGAACACGGCCAGGCGCGGTGGCTCACGTCTGTAATCCTAGCTCTCTGGGAGGCCGAGGCGGGCGGATTGTTTGAGCTCAGGAGTTCGAAACCAGCCTGAGCAAGAGATAGAGACCCCATCTCTACTAAAAATAGAAAGAAATGAATTGGACAACTAAAAATATATAGAAAAAATTAGCCAGGCATGGTGGTGCATGCCTGTAGTCTCAACTACTTGGGAGGCTGAGGCAGGAGGATCGTTTGAGCCCAGGAGTTTGAGGTTGCTGTAAGCTAGGCTAACGCCACGGCACTCACTCTAGCCAGGGCAACAAAGTGAGGCTCTGTCTCAAAAAAAAAAAAAAAAAAAGAAGAGAGAACACGTAAAATATATCATGAATTTTAAGCTTTACCTGGAACTCATTTAAAAGACCACAGAGACTCCAAATAATAGAGATGTGTCAGGCACGTTGGCCCCTTGGAATGGAGGGGGGCAAGAAAAATATGTTCAGTGCCAATATACTGTTCAGTATTACATTTCACACAAAAGCTCCTTCAGAAACACTTTACAAACTTACCAGTGTAAGCTCTGCTAAATGAGTTGTCCACCCCAAAAATCACAGCCAATGTTGATCAATCCAACAGCTCTAAATATTTTTGTTTAGAAAGTCAAACCTTTTCTAAGCATCCAATGCATTTCCCATCAGTCACCTAAAGAGAAATATAAAGAAGTTTGACAGGAACCTTACATAGCTGGTTTCCCAAAGACAATTAATCAGGAGGCTAATGCATGCAGGATGCCAGAGGCTTTCCTGTATTCTGAAATTCCTTTTCAAAATCCATGCAAGAGAAGTAATTATGCAAGGCAGCAGTCCTTAAACTTTGAAAATCTGAGGGATAGTAAGTACGCTTTCTGCAGAAAGCACATATATTCACAAATGTTACCCCTGCAATGCATGGCTTGGGGTTAGGAACTTCTGCTTGACAGCTGAGAAACAAAGGGAGGAAGCCTTTTTCTCGTTAACCCCTTGCAGAAAGGCACGGCTCCTTTATTCTGCAACGAAAATAATGCTATTATTTGCCCTAGGATTCAGTCATAACAAATTGTTTCAAATCTTAGGAAAATAACTGATTTCCTTAATATTTACTTTACTGACATATCCTTTCTAATTACTTTTCACCATCTTTTGCATGTATTCCTCCAATTATCTTTATATGTAAACAAATAAAAATATAAATTTTCACATTCTCACCTCAAAAAAGGGGCTTTACCAGAATTAAAATACCGCAGCAGTCAAAAATAGAACTGATTTTCATCAGCTCTAAGCATGTGGCCAATAACTACTGCACAGAAAAAGACAAAAAGGTGTTAGTTCTCTTACAACTGTTCCAGTTCGACTCACACTGTGTCTCCCACTCGTGACTTTATCATTGGATTTGAAGAGTATTTCTAAGACATTAGGCACAAACGTAAAGGCAAAAACTTACCAAAGAGAGGCATCATATAACCAAATAATTGTGCTTCTGGAGAACAGACCCAACACTATATGGACTTGATTAAGGTAAGTTTCTGTATGTGACGAATTCGTCTACGCAACAGTCTCTGTGCTGAAGGAAGCTACTTGCAATGCTGGGAGGAAAAGGGTCTGGTCTGTTGAACTGCTGTCAAGCGAGGCAGGAGTGTGGTAATAGGGAAAGTATGTGAGCTCTGGAATCACAGATTTGGAGGCTGTGTCCTATCTTTCAATTCCTAAGTGTACATTCTTAAACATCTCACTTAACTTTTCTGAACTTCAACCATAATAATAACTGGAGAGACTTACTTTTCTTCTTAAATAGGGATTCTGTGAGCTCAGAATTAATTACATAACGAAGGGGCTTCATAAAACAGCAAAGAGCTTTATGCACACAAGTGTTATTGCTTTCTCACAGCCCTCTGCTGTGCCCGCCACCCACAGAACAATAAGCCACCCGCAAATCACAACTCACATGTTCCTCAAGCCTGAAGAGGCTGCAAAGGAAATAGACTGCGCCTTCCTCCTCCTCTTGCAACCAAAATACTTCATTCCCCACAGAGAGGGAACTGTTACAATTGTCTCCTTTCCATCTGCTACAGACTATGATTAATTCATTTCATCAACCATCATCATCATATTTCAAAACAACAAAATGATACTAAGTCACACAGCATCCATTATGATAGATTTTTTTAAACGTCTATTCATTCAGCAAGCCTACAAAATCACCAACTTCTTCAGTACCCTGTCCGTGTCAATCCTGGTCAATTCTCTAAGCCGGGACCAAATCTCCCTTGTGTGCTACACAAGCAGCTCCATGATAAGGGCCCTGCCCACTTCATGGGGCTCTTGACACTGGCCACCTAGCACTGTGTCCCCAGTGCCTGTATTCCCAGCACACAGAACACCATTTGTTGCCTCTGTGCTTTATGTGACTGGCAGTGTCCCCACCTCACCTTCATCTGGCTTATTTATGCTACTTTTTTAATCAGCTGAGATAGGACATCCTCAAAGAGTAGGTGCCCCCAGGTGCTCCCACTAAAACCTATGCATCTGCATATAACACTCCACACTGTTTGGGAATTATTTCCTCTTCTTTACCTCTCTCTTCCATCTCCGTCAACTTTTTATCTCCAGAAATTAGCACCAAGCCTGACACTCATAAGTGCCCAAGTAAAAATTTCATTCATTCACTAAATGCAAGCTACAGTGTCAACATTGTGAAGAGAAAGATGAAATCAGCCATAGTCTCCCTCTTATAAGCTTCTGACATTGTTTTAAACATTATTTCTAAATACACCATCATCTGATAAAACCAACAAAAAGAAAACAGAAGTATTCACATGGATTAGCCCTGAAACAAGTGCAAGGGCAAACTACTTCATCTGGTTCATAAATAAAGAAGCAAACAAATACTCTTACAGTGACTTGGTTTTCAGTTTAGAACACTATACCTTAAAATTGTGCATGTTTTTTTGAAGCTGAGTTGGAAGTGAGATGGAATAAAATCAGGATTAAAATTCTGAAGCTCTGAATTTTTTCTTCAGTGTACAAAAGCTTGGGGAACTCTAGAAAAGCAAGTTGTGTTTCATGGAACAAAAGACAGAACAAACGCTGTGGTGAATGCCTCATAAATGTGAGAGCTGTCAAGAGTCATAACCACAGAGTGGAGTTTCTTATCGGCCTCCCTCCAGCCCATGTGGCTTGAAAGTTAAATGCTGAGGTCTGTTTCAGAAGAACAACTACTCAAAGGGAATATATTTGGGAGACCAAATGGATGTTTTGTAATGTCTTTAAATTCATACCTCCTATGAAACAAGAGTCGAAAGTCCCACGATCTGGCTCCAACAATCAGTGACACAGTGCCAGGAGACACTGTGGCATTTCTCGAGCTCCCCAGCAGAAAGGCTGAGCTCCCCCAGGTCCCACGATGCTGACCTTCAACCTTGTCAGCCCCACTCACTGTCTAGCCTCAGGACCAAGCAGAACAGCCCAGCAGGGAATACTCTTCTGCAACAGTGAGCCCCAACAAAAGAATTCTAGACCAAGAAACTGCTTTATCAAAGGACATATTTTAGTTCATGAGAGGCAAAATCTTGTTAAATGGGGGCTGTAGTTTGTTTGAAAGGCGCTAACATGTCTGTCTGTAAGAAGATCATGAAAACTACTTTGAATGACATGTGTCTCATATCGAGTAATTTCTGAGATAAAGGAAGTCAGTTTTCAACAAGACAGTCTCAAGATTTTAAGTCTTAGCGCCAATAATCCAAACACAAAAGCTGTAATTCATATATGTAGCAGAATTTTAACAGTTGGCCTTTAAAAAAAATAGCTCATTTTCAGGTTCCATATGTGCAAGTCAACTGAAATGGGTAAAAAGTAGAGTTGGGAATTTTAAACTAGTTTCAGTGCAATGTGAACCCAAGAGTGCTTGCTTTCTCCACGGAACAGGCATCGTTATAATGCGGTAGGTCGGTAGCACAGCATCATTTCTCAGCCCTATTAAGTTTGATAAAACTTGTTATCCAAACTGAAAATTGTATTTCTACTTTGTCCAGTTAACATCCCATAAAGAAAATTCCTGATCCATTACTATGGACTCCAAACTGTAGTAACTACTTGGAACAAGGATGATTTGGCAAAAAACGAGGCACAGAGGCCTCCTTCAACTGCTGCTATAAACAAAACTACAATTTCTAGAACAAATAACTGTACTAGTTACATCATAATACACAAACATTCAGTGTAAGATTGAGACTACGCATCCCTCCCTTCCAGGAGACTGAAGAGAAGCCTTAAACACAGGAAACATGTTTACATGACAGGAACATTTCAATCAACCCACTGTCTTGCACATCCACTCTGTTTGTTACCACTAGAAGATGGGAGGCACGTGAGAGAAACAAAGAATATTTATGAGCCCATGAAATTGTACGTAATTTTACATGCATACATTGTATACATTTTTTTGGTAAGAAGAATAAAGCTTATCCAAAGGGTCCATAATTACAAAAAGATTAAACACTGCTGATACAGACAGCTAGAGAGTTCCCAAGGAATGTGTTACTTCCAAAGAAAGCAACCAAGAAAAGCAGACAAACAAGGGGATGGTCTATAGGCCCCAAAGGGTAGGCAGAGTGCATAGGCCAAAGCTAACAGAAATGGTGCCAGGGACAGTGGGGCGGGGTGGCTGGGACCACAACTGCAGAGGAGCATGGATGTCAGGAACAACACGGGACACAGCAGCGAGACTGCTCAGGCAGGCAGGAAACCCTACAGCACCAGGGCATGCACACAGTCCAGGAATCAGAAGCCCCACCATTGCCACTGACCGTGTGACCTGGACCAAGTGTCTTCACTTCCTTTTCCTCTATAAAATGCTGCTGTCCATGTCACCTGTCTCAGACCACTGCTGTGAAGATTAAACAAGATGGTGAAAGCAAAGTGCTTGGCACAGCGCCCGGCACGCGGCCATGTGGCTGTACCGCCACCGGCATCAACACCATCCCCGCGCAACGTCCATCTTCAGGGGGAGATGCGCTCAGCTGCTCAATGATGCATCTTAGGTCCCCTGCCACACTCTTCTTAGATCTGACCTGAGGGTTTACCAGGAAACACTCAGCGTTTCTTCCCCGTCTCACCCCTACCTGCTTCAACTTGGACATGATAGACGTTAGCTGTTGTTCCCACCAGTGCCTCCTCCCAGAGGGCCCAAAACAAATTTTTGAGCCAAGACTTGAGGAGAAAGAAAAGTTAGATCTGGAGGCTATACGTTAGGTATTCAGCAGCAAATACTAGAAACACAAAAGACATAAGCAAAAAGTATAGAGTCCAGAGACAGATACTCAAAAGAGGATCACAAAACTCTCCTTGTCTCGTTCTATTTTCTCCTGTGTTAGTTCCAGCCTATCTCGATAGTTCCAGCCGACGACTCGTAGCTGGTTCTCGCTGTCTCAGTGAACCCAAGATGGTATCTCTGGCCAGGGCTGGGGGCATGTGCCCACGCTAACTTAGCTGCCCCAAAAGCCACATAACCAAGAATGAGACAGGCAGTCTCACTTCAAAAAATAAAAGTGTTATTAATACAAAATGTAGGGAATGTATACAAGAAAGGCACAAATAACACACGTCCATCAAAGGAACATGTAACTAGATCCATGTCTTAAGGAAGAAAAACAGGAATTGTTGGTCTTATATTCCCATTTGTTTAATTGTATGTTAGAATTGTTTTGGCTATAAGTAGCAAAAATCCAACCCAAAATGATTCAAGCAGCCAAATAATTTACTATATAACTGCAAAATTCTGGGTAAGATTACACCAGTAGGTAAATCTTAATTGGTCTAATACATAAATCACGAAAATTGTTTTCCCCTATGCCTGATATCAGACTTTTCAGCTACCCTTGGGGTAACAATGGCTATGTGACCCAGTACTGGCAATGAGATATAAGAGCCAGTCCACTGAGAGGCCTTTGTGCTTTCTGCTAAGTGGAAACTCCTCCTTGACCTGGGGCAGCCCTCTTGTGACCAAGAGGAAAAACACAGGGGAGAAAAATCAGCATATAGAGGGTGAAATAACCTGAGCCTTGCTGTGCCAAGATAAATGAGGAAAACAAACCTATTTAAGCCACTTCAGTTAAATTTCTGTTTCTTGCAGCTGAGAGCTATCCTAACCAGTTTCTTCCCATCTTCCCATTCTACTGTCCTCAGCATCTTGTTCTTATCAAAAGAGAGCAGCCACTACTGGAGGTGTCACGTGAGAGATGATACATGCAACATCAGAACACTCTCTTCCTATGTGTTTCATTTTAAAAGGGGAAATCTCAGAAGTCCCTCAGTGGGTGCCATGCCCTATCTCATAGATTAGAACTACGGCATATGCTTACACCGAAATTCGAGTGGCGAGGAGAATGGTTTTCAATGATTTACCCCTGAATTGGGGTCGCTTTTCTGAAGGAAAAAAGGGGAGGAGGCATTCTGGAGATGGGGAGGATGGATGCTTGGCAGGAAACCGTCAACGTCCACTGCAAATAGCAATCACACACAGCATTTAGCAGTGCTTTCACCCGTGTGTACCTCGCCAAAGGAGAGAGACTTTGAGGGTGATGTGATTTCTCAGTGTACTGCCATTGCTTCAGTGGTATAAGAGTGATTTAACGGTTACCACTATTGCAAATTAAAAGCATTACTAAATACATATGTACTACATGTAGCCCCAGAACATCCGTAATAAAAATGTATACAAAAGCTAAACCTTACAGGCTGCCTTAAAACATGAAAAGAGATGCCATATAAAAAAGGACGTTGAAACTCTCACATGCTGCCCATGGGAGGGTACTTTAGTACAGCCACTTTAGAAGGCAATTTGAAAGTATCTATTAAGATCTGAAATGCATATACCTTACCCCTCAAATATTTTACCTCTCAGTATCTATCCTGAAGAAACACTCATACATATGTACAGAAGGAAAAACACAAGAACAGCATCACTGTAATACCCAAAAATCAAGGCCCAAAACAAAAACACTGGCAACGATGTAAGCACACAACAATAGGGCAACGACTGAAACTACAGTCTATCTGTAATACAGCATACTGTGCAGAAATGGAAAAGGATAAGTATAAATGTACTGGTACATAATGATCTTCAAGACACATTGTTCTGTTAAAAACCAAAAGTTGTATAATGCACAGTATAATACTCTTTGCTGCTTTAAGGATAATTTCCGTAGGTAAATATAAATGCATAGAAAAAATTCTGGGAGATACATGACAGAGGGAAAATACTGGTTACCTCTGAAGAAGGGCTGGTCAAGGAGAACTATAACATTTGAACGTTCTACTGTGAGAAGGCTTCCATATACAAAAACAATAACTAAATTAACCACACACTGGTCTTTCAACCATCTTCCCTTTTAACTAATCAAATTCAGCAGCTTTTTTTTTTTCCTGAGACAGGGTCTCACTCTGTTGCCCCAGGTAGAGTGCCGTGGCGTCATCCTAGCTCACTGCAACCTCAAACTCCTGGGCTCAAGCGATCCTCCTGCCTCAGCCTCCTGAGTAGCTGGGACTATAAGCATCCACCACCGCACCTGGCTAATTTTTCTATTTTTAGTAGAGACAGAGTCTCGCTTTTACTCAGGCTGGTCTCAAACTCCTGAGCTCAAATTATCCTCCCACCTTGGCCTCCCAGAGTGCTAGGATTACAGGCGTGAGCCACCGCGCTCAGCCAGCATTAGCCTGTTACTTATGAATTCCAGAATTCTATCTTTCCTGTATTAAGTGAGCTGGTTTGTGGCATTTACATAGCACTAAATAAATTAAATATAATTTTTCAAAAATTAACTTTCCTTTGCTGATTCATTGCATTTACAAGCCTCCTGAGAAAAAGAATTTCTTTTTGAAAGGAGAGTACATGAAGGTACCACCTTTGTCTTAACCAGACCACAAAGCATATATGCCTTCATAATGAGCTGGTCTTAACCAAACTTGTGCTAGTTGTGTATTGAGAGCTAACGGAATTAGAAATAGATTTGAAGCAAATCCTGAGAAACCACCACACCGGGATGGAAAGTTTGCTGACCCTGGAGGGGAAGCAATGTGACTGCAAACAGGTACAGAAAGCTGCTCCCAGGCCGGCTGGCATTGTGCTTTTAACTAAATGCAGGCCATGAGACTGGCTATTAACGAAGCAGCCTCTAACAAATCCTGAGCCTGTATTTTAAGTGATTGTTCCCACTGTTTTCATTGTTTCTGACCGAGGTGGAGTTTTGGATGATGCCATCTGGCCTCCTGCCCTCCTCTCAACTTCGGAACCACTGACTGATGTGTGCCGTGGGCACATCACTCCAGTGACTGCCACCACAGATGGGAAACGCCATGGCTGGGTCCAAGAGCGTGAGCCAAGTTCTCCCCTGCTGACAAATGCAGGCAAAGGCTCTTTTTCCATCTCATCAACATCCAGCATGGGAATGGAATGCCAATGAAACTGAGGAAGCACACAGGCCTGAGACTGTGATCAGAGCGGGAAAAAGCCCAGCAAGCAGAGGGCTGGACGCCCGGCACCCAAAGGCATGCTACCTGTCCACTCCCACCTCTTGTGGCTCACTGGGCTCCCTGTCTCCTGTCCAGTACGGCCACCAGACTGCCACTGCCTCCAAGGACTCCCTGAAAGCACTCTGGAATCGGTGGGCAACAGAATAGCAGGAAAACTTCTGATAAGGACATTTAAGTCCCTGCGCAGTAATGGGAGCGCGGAGGAGAATGAGGCTGAGAAAGCAGGAAAAAGGGGTAGAAAGGGTCAGCGGTGGCCTCACACCTACTCAGGGATGGCTTGGAAACGAATCCTGCTGTTTTTCTGCACATTTCCCCAATTCCTAATCAGGATCCTGAGGTCTTCTTCCTCCACGGTCCCTATCTCTAGAGACAGCCACATTCAAGGACAATTTCCATGGTAACAATGTCGAGTGCCGGGCAGATGCTGTGGACTGGCCTACCTAATGTCCCTGTTCTAGTTCTTCCTCACTCCCAACAACAACCCTGATGTTTTGGGGGATGATAAGATACCCAGTTTAAAAACCACATTTCCTGTCCTCCCTTACAGATAAGGTCATGTGATATAATTTTGGCCAACAGGATATAAGTGGAAATTGAAGGGTGGGGCGTCCAGGAAATCTCTTTCTAAGGAGAGGCAATTCAGCTGGTGCTCACCCTTTGCTCTCTGACCTTCCTCTTTTTCCTGCCTAGAACCCAAAAATGATGCTGGAGGTAAGTCAGCCACCTTGTGACTGTGCGGTGACAAAGACACACTCATTAAGGATAGCAGAGTGGACATAATGGAGGCTGGTCATGGCCTCATGAAAGCACCATAGCAGCCCTGGGCTGTCTACTTCCGAACTTCTCATTACATGACAAAAGTAAACATCCACATGTGTTCATCACCTGTGTTTGGGAACTATCACTTGAAGCTGACTCAAGGAAATAAGTGCTATATATATAGCAGGTTCAGTTCTAAGTGAGTTACCCATTGAATATTCTCAGTACCTGTACAAAGTAGCTACTCTTCATATCCCCGTTTTCAATAGAGGAAACCGAGACACAGCAAATTTAAACAGCATACACTAGATCACAAAGCTAGCACATGGCTAAGCTGGGATTTGAGTTCAGACAGTCGAACTCCAGAGTTCAGCCCTTCCCAGCTCTCAGCCTGCACCTTAATGGAAACCTCGGGCCCCGCGGCTGCTGCAGGGTGACAGCCAGCTCTGCGCTGTCATCCATACTTTCTCTCCAGCCAGGAGAGCTTTCCCACCCACATCCTCCACACAGCAATGTGACCAAAATGGTATCCTTGTTGCATGGTTCCAGGCCTCTTATCATATGCTCAAAATGTTGCTTTCCAGCCCCTTCTTGTCAATGTAGCTATTTTGCTGGTGAAAATTAGATTCTGTTCATAAACACACTTCTTTGGCTACAAAAAGACATTCGAGTTATATGAATGGAGATGCCAGTTTAGGAAGCCACTCTTAGACACAGAAATAACCCAAGTAAGCACACAAGTCAGACTCTTAAAAATAAAAAGAATAGGAAGAGGAGAAGGAAGATGAGGACTGTGCAAATCCAAACTGATACCAACTGATTGGAGGTACAGTGCCCAGGTTTATGCTGGTACTTGGACTCCCAACTTAGAAGATTTAGGACTCTATTTCAAAATATCTGCTCTAATCAAATTTGCCAAAATCCAAGAAATAATAAATCTAAAGTCTTATTTGCTATTCTTTTGAAACAGAGCAAATAATGAACATATTCCTATATAAATTGTATTTTTTATCAATGTCGTTAGTGAAACAAATGCTTAAGAGACCACAGGCAGACTACATACATTGTTGCACAGCTATGTTACCACTATACAGCCACACACGTTTAAAAGATTGCAAGTGGGGCTTCCTAAATATTAGATACTCAGTCTACAGCTTTGTATTTCTTGAACACCATGATAATAGTCAATGAACAACAGTTAATTCAAGAACACTCTCTCTGCTGAGTAGCAAAATGTATAGTAAGGTCAGTACAGGCTAGTTTGTGATATTACAAATTCCGTAGTGAGAAAGGATGGAGGAGTAAAGAGAGAGGGGTGGGGAGAAGATGAAGGGAGAAAGAGAGAGAGAGAGAAAGGGAGAAAGTTCCTTCAGTGGACCTTCCCATGCTGAGTATTTGGGTCAGCATTTAGCAAGTGCAGGGGAGCTCCTGAAAGTCTGGATAAACCAGACCATGCAGCCCACCTGACCACACCTGCACTGGAGGGGACAGGCCAGAACAGGTCTTACTAGATCTTTGGAATTTTTGAAACCAGTCTATATTGCCCACTCCTCCCACCAAGACTATTAGCAAACTCTCTAAGAAAAGAGCCTAATGCACTAGAACCAGGTCAAAGAAACACAATGAATTTAATTTACTGTTATTAGGGCTGAGCAGGCAAAGGGCAGAGGTTGATCTGTCAATCATCCATCAAGCCACCAGCTGAACGGAAGTGCTCCTGCGAGCTCTCCCAGGCCCTGGAAGCCCCACTCACAGGCACAGCAGGGAGTACAAAAGTAACCTAAAATGTAGCACTATTCTTTAAAAGGTTACTGACTATTGGAAAAGATAAATGACCTTGCTCACAGAAAGCAATAAACAAATCATGAGTGACTATAATTACATACAAAAGTGGGTGAGGCAACTCAAGTACTGTAGTAACAGGGGAGAGGAGGAAGACCAGAGAATAGTGGGATGGGGACCCCACGGTGATGGTGAGATTTATATATGATGCAACTTTCATATAATGATGACTGAGACTTATATATCATGGAAAATGCTGGGTAATCAGAGAGGGAAAGGAGATCTTTCAGGCAGTGGGAAGGGGCACAGGTAACATGTACACAAAATCAAGTCATTGCTCCTGTTTGCTACGAGACGAACCTCACGGTCTCGTAGGGAGGGAACAAGATAAACTGCATTCTCCCACACTCTAATGAAATCCATGTTACTTCCCAGACTCACACTCTGTCTCTCTCTCTCCCCACCCCCCACCTTCCACCCCAGCCACCCCTCCTTATTCAAAGGCATCAAGTACACCTTTCATTCACTTATCCACCTATTAATCTATTCCTCCCTACATCCCTATAGTGTTTGTTTACAGAGGAAACACTTTTTAGAACAACATGAGTTCTCCACATCGAGGACAAATGAGAAGAGGAAGTCATGCCTGTGAACCAAATAGACAATGAAAAACAACACACAAAAAATTAAGATACTGGACAGCCATGAGCTACTAGATTGACAGAGCTTCTGCGTGTGTCAGGAATTCTGCAGAACTGCAAGTACCACCTTCCCATTACTGCTGCGGGACAGGCTGAGTCACACAGAAAGACGTGTGCCCTGCTCCCATCGGATCTCAACACAACACAGTCCGTCGCTGTTCGAACTGACTTGTGCCCAGCAGGGCACAGTGAACTGCAAGGTGATGACAGCTGCAGTCTCACATCTGTGGCTGTCACAGCTGCACAAGTTTGGGATCTGACCACCAAACATTTCTCACAAAGCATTGTGGAGATGCAGAGGCACAGCTAAGGAGAAGTGTCAAAAATAGAAAACACCCACTAGTAAATGAGGAGTATATTGATATTTTCATATGGGTATGATTTCATATGCCACTATTGAATAAGCATTAATTTATTCTTAGTAACACTAGAGGAAGAATACCTACCTGTTAGATCAGTACTTCCTAATCAAGGTTGTAGATCAGATCAGCCACCCAAGGAGATTTTGCTAAGAGCCACATGCCCGGGCCTCAACTCCTGGGGACTCTGACTCAGTAGGACGAGAGTGATGCTCAGATGTGTGTTTTCTGAAGCTCCTCTGACTGGGACTGACTGTGTCTCGAATGACTGAGGACACTTTGGGCAATCTGTAGGATACTCACCAGTAGTTGTGTTCCAAGTCCCATCCAATTCAAAAAATGAAACACTTTTCAAATAATAAATATACCAAACTGGAAGCAAAAGGTTGATTGAAAATGGCGTCTTCTGACAAGCTGTTAAAACATTGCAGAAAAGCCTCTCACCTGCATAATATGACCAGGCAGGCATAGGATATTTTGACAACACGATATGAAATCAATTTTTTAAAAACTAACATATATAATATTTAGAAGAGGAAGGTAGAGAGGGAAATGAAGAAGCACCACAATGGTAGGGAAGAATATTTTTCCTTCCTCCTTTCTTCTTCCTATATAGAATTTTCTGCTCTTCTAAAACACTTTTGTATAAAAGAAGTGATGACCTGCACAGAGCGAGGGATCTGCCAGTAAGGAGGGATCACTTCAGTCACATCCAGATCAAACTGGAAGCCTGACACTTGGCACAGAATTGAGCAATAATTGTTTGCTAAATCTGTCATGCTGGGCATTAAAAATACATATTAATCATCGCCAAGAAGCCAATGTCTACACGTCATGACCCTCTCATTCCCTAGTCATTCGTCTGAGGCCCTGGGCCAGTTGTCATTCTACCTACCATAGGAGTTCCTGCCACTTCCTCTGTATTTTCCTCTTCTATAAGAGTAAGAAAGAGGACACAAGTTACTTAAAATAAAACAAAAAAATATATAAGTACCAATGGATCCATCAAAATTTCCCCAAGATCAATGCCTACAGAGGCAGCACACAATACTTAATGTGACTATTAAAAGCTAGTTAAATAAGGACAGAAACGATTAACTCCAGCAGTTATGCAAGAGATTGATTGACTGTTACTTTTCATACCCACCATTCCCATCTAATTAAAGGACCTGCTAAAGACATCTGCATTATAAGTTTAAGTGAAAAAGTGAGTTTGAGTGCTATATAATTAGTATGTTCTCCATGGAGTTTTTAAAAATAAGAGAAAGAATCATAGAAAACATGGGATTCATGGAGACTTGAAATAATACGAACCAAAAATCTCAGAAATAATTTTTTTTATTTCCACAGATTAAGAGACATAATTAAGAGACGATCTCCAAGTTAAAATCACTCAAACAAAAGCAAAAACAAAACCACCATAACCTAATGGTCAGCTTTTTAACTGTATTAAGGGGAGAAAAAAAAAAGCCAAGATACTCCTTACAACTTGCCAAGAAAGAAGATGCGATAACATTTCAGATGCAAAGAAAAGAATCCTTCAGATTTAGGTGAAGAGAAAGAAGAGCTTGAAAGAGAATCTGCACAAAGGAAATGATCACCACTGGCCTACGACTGAGGCCAAACTCTGTTTTTTGAAGATAGAAGAAAAATATTTCATGACTGAAATGATCTGAAACAATCTGTCCACAAGATCACATCTGAGCACAACATAAGCAATAGAGTAAAAAGAGTTTATGAATCAGACTCATGGCCTTCCCCCAAAGAATTTAATGTTAGCAAAATGTTGCAACTATGTATAACATTAGTCCATTATTTTGAAAAGAGCAAGGGCAACAACAGCATTTCACAAAGGATTCCATTACAACGATGGAATGCGACCAATTCAAAAAGCTAAACTGTATCATTTCTAGAAAAGCAGTCGAGATGGTAGTTGCTAATATAAAATGTGAAGAATTAATTTAAGCAATTTTACTACAAATGTTAATGGGAAAAATAGAAATGCAGGCATTTCCTTTTATTTATATATATAAAAAACACTATTCTGAAAACATGTTGAAAAACAAACATCTAACATTAGAATAAATACATTTTTGAATTCTGTGAGGAGAGAATTCTAGAATTTCTTTTTAAAAACATACAGTAATATTCCTGATTATTCTAGCAAGTATAGCTTCCTTCAGCCCCCACAGCACGTGGCAATGTTTACTAGAGCGTCTAGGGCAGGGAACAGCTACAGAGGCCCGAGACTAAAGTAGGTTGGTCTCCCAACTGTCCCCATCCTGTGAGTCAGTCTCCAAACACCATCCCACGTGCTGGGAACCTAAAGCAGGAGAGGAGGGTGCAATTCCACCTGGCGTGCACAGAAGCCACAGCTGGGGAGCACAGATGGGCTGAGTGAGGAGACGCCTGCCGGAGGAGCCCAAGGAGCCAGTGTGAGGGAGGAGGGAACAGCAAGGACCAGGAGGAGAAAGCGGACAGATCGGGCCCCAGTGGCACCACCGTGAGTGCCTCCTGCCCTTCTTCCAGCGTTCCCCAGAGTCACTGCTGTGATACCAACATCGCAGCTGAGAAACTTGAAGAAGATGGAATCTTCAAAAAAGAAATTATCGAGAAGGGTTAGGTATACTACAAATGGTATGCAAGTCAAATACATATAGGCAAGACTGCCTATAATAAGCACATATGATTATCTTCCAATTCTAGTTCCATGGAAAATCAAAGTTTCAAGTCCACCTCAGAAGAGCAAAAGCAAGAAAAATGCGAAAACTGAAAGTACAGCGGGGAGTAACACAAATGTCTCCATTACCTCTGGTAACTTATGTTTTGAAATATCTTTAAAAAAAAAAAATCAATAGAATGACTTCCTAAAGCCTATTTTTAAAAAGTACCTTTGAATTTTACCTACCAAAAAAGAAAAAAAGCATGCATGCAGACTGAAAGTTAGGGGATAGTCCCAGATGTAACCAGTCTGTGCAAATCCAGGGTAAACAAACAGTATCACTGTTACAGCATGGCCACGCTTCGGAGCCAGCCCTCGGTCTGGATCCTTCTCCTACTAGGCATGTGACTTGGGGAAACATGTCCAGCCTCTGAGTGTCTCAGCTTCTGCCTCTGCAAAATAAGAATAATGCCATCTACGATAACTTGCAGGAATCCTGAGATCAAATGAGATGAAGTATGTAAAAGTGACTACCGTAGTGTGTAGTGGGTGTTCAAAAATGCTAGCTATTATGAACTCGAAGAGCTTCAAAATATTGTAAAGCAAACAGGGAAATTCAAGAATAAGTCACTGAGGATGGGAGAGGTAGAAGGTAAGCAGGTAATGATGTGAAGAAGGAATACACAGGTAAAGATCAATAATTATTTATTGGTTTTCAGTGGGGGAGGTTTATAAGTGTATATTAATTTACTACTACACAAATAAAACAAAAGGGGAGCAAGTACAGACCAATGATAAGAATCTGTCATAGCCCAGGACTATGATTAATCTAAGTATGTGTGCCTGAGTTCCAGAAGGGGGAAAAAAACATAGCTATAGCTATCTTTTAATAATTCCAAGAAAGGGGCCGGGCGCAGGGGCTCACGCCTGTAATCCTAGCTCTCTGGGAGGCAGAGGCGGGCGGATTGTTTCAGCTCAGGAGTTCAAGATCAGCCTGAGCAAGAGCGAGACCCCGTCTCTACCAAAAATAGAAAGAAATTAATTGGGCAGCTAAAAATATATAAGAAAAAAAAATTAGCCAGGCATGGTGGTGCATGCCTGTAGTCCCAGCTACTTGGGAGGCTGAGGCAGTAGGATCGCTTGAGCCCAGGAGTCTGAGGTTGCTGTAAGCTAGGCTGACGCCACGGCACTCACTCTAGCCCGGGCTACAGAGTGAGACTCTGTATCAAAATAATAATAATAATAATTCCAAGAAAGCAAATGAAATTTCCTGGTCGGTGTAACCAATTCAAGCTGACAAACATCTATTGATTACTCACTATAATGATCAGATGCTGTGCTCAGTACATCACAGATAAATAAAAACTACAGT
>CAUYSK010025559.1:0-71693 GCA_963575035.1 Avahi laniger | reverse complement strand
CTAGAGTGCCGTGGCGTCAGCCTAGCTCACAGCAACCTCAAACTCCTGGGCTCGAGCGATCCTCCTGCCTCAGCCTCCCGAGTAGTTGGGACTACAGGCATGCGCCACCATGCCCGGCTAATTTTTTCTATATATATATATATTTTTTTAGTTGTCCAGATCATTTCTTTCTATTTTTTTTAGTAGAGATGGGGTCTCGCTCTTGCTCAGGCTGGTCTCAAACTCCTGACCTTGAGCGATCCACCCGTTTTGGCCTCCCAGAGTGCTAGGATTACAGGCGTGAGCCACCACACCCGGCCAAAATTAACCATTTTAAAGTGAACAATTCAGCGGTATATTTGCAATGTTGCACAACCGCCACCCCATCTAGATCCAGAACATTTTCACTGCCTCCAAGGGGAAACTCCACCCCCAATAATCAGTTTCTCCCCGTTGTCCCTCTGCCCAGCCCGACACCCACTAATCTACTCTCCAACTCTGTGGGTTTACTTACTCTGGATATTGCGTATAAATGGAATTGTACAATATGTGGTTCTTGTGCCTGGCTTCTTTCACTGAGCATCTGGACCTGGTGACTGGATTCTAGCAAATGTAACACAACAGGACAAAGTGAAGCTACAAAAGCTGGCTCTCAGCTCTCTGGATGTCCCCTGCGGAAGGCCCCCCTAGCAGGGGACAGAGGGAGCTTCTGCCAGGGCTGCTACGATTCCCAGGGACCAAAGTATGAAAACGTGGATGCCCTTGTTCAACAAGCAGGGCAAGTGCCCGTTAAAGATACTAAAATATCAAGCGTCTTCCTTTCTTCCATGGCCTCACATGACTTGTCATGGTGTTTTTTATTTGTTACTTAATGTCATTTATTAATGTCACTTACTTTAAAATACAAATTTTAATTATTAGCATGAGTTTTGCTGTCGGTCTTTATATTGTGCCATGTCAGTTTTCACGTGCAAGTAGAAGAGCATTGAGCTCGTGGAGAATCAGCAAAACTGCACAATTTGCATATCAATAGCTCCTCCGTGTCTATAGCCTGTGTTGTTCTTAGCAGAACAGAGAAACTCTGCACAAAGCAACTCAACTGTTTTTGTTTCTTTTTTTTTTAAGACAGGATCTTCCTCTGTCACCCAGGCTGGAGTGCCCTGGTGTCATGACAGCTCATGGCAGCCTCAAACTCCTGGGCTCAAGCGATCCTCCTGCCTCAGCCTCCTGAGTAGCTGGGACTACAGGCCTGCACCACCATGCCCGACTAATATTTCCATTTTTTATAGAGACAAGGTTGTGCTGTGCCACTGCAACCTCATATTTCTGGCCTCAAGATATCATACTGCCTGGCCTCCCAAAGTACTGGGATTACAGACGTGAGCCACCACACCCAGCCTATTTTACTTCTTGATTCTACTAATGCTATGGAAGCCAGGGGCTTTGCTGTCGTGCTTACCTTGTTCTCACCTTGAGTTTTGCTGGACTCCACACAGCGTGCACCAGACCACCACACCCGTGGGCCTCTGAACACAAGTAGGGTGGCAAGGAACGATGGCGGACACGTATGTGGTACCAATCTCCTCTGTTCGTGTGCACGCTCCGTTGTCCCACGGGGCTTAGCTACAACACACAAGTTCAAAGGTAAGATTGGTAAGCATTTCAACACGGAGACAGCAGAGCATTAAACCAAGCCCAGAGCCCTTCTGAGCATGGGCCCTGAGCTACTGCCCCAGTGACGCAGCCATGAAGCCGGGCCTGCCTCTGCACAGCAGCCTGTGGGGAGCAGAAGCCTCGGTCCCTGCAGGGAATTGAATCCTGCCACCATGTGAGTGAGCTTGGAAGTGGATCGTCCCCGGTGGAGTCTTGAGATGGCTGAAGGCTCAGCTGACACCTGAGAGACCTTGACCGATGGACCAGCTAAGCCAGGCCCAGATTCCTGACCCACAGGAGCTGTGAGATAATAAATGTGTGTTGTTTTAAGCTGCTAAGTGTTGGGGTAATTTGTTCTGCAGCCATAAATACCCAATTGGCTGGCATTCTTCTGCAAAGCAGAGCTTTCCTTTCTCAACTAGGGCTACTCGGTTACTTTGAAATACAGTCCCCACTGCAAAGGCAGTATAAGTGCTTGATTCTTTCCTTGATTCATCCATTTTGAAAGTAAGATATTGCTTTAATAAATGCCTTGATGATGTCCCAAGAGTTTCTCTGATTTCCTGGTTTGAGTTTCTCAGGAACACATGGATTTTCATAAATCCAATGTATCCTGGTCACCAACAATCATATTTTTCTTTGATGTTCAAATTGCTGCAACTTGGCCAGTGGGAGTTCCTTCCAGCTGGTTCCCGAGTCCTTCTGACATGACCCCACTAATCTTTGAAAGCTCCCTTGCTCTCTGCTTTAAACAAGATGTCCCAGGCTCCCTGTGCACTTGCCCCGCGCCAGCCCTGGAGCCAGCCGCTCCTCCAGGGAGCCGTGCTTGCTTCAGCGGCGCCCGCTCTGCAGACGCCGAGACCTGGGCACTCACTGTTTCCATGTGCATTTCCCTGATTACTAGTGAGCTTGGGCGTCTTCTACAGGCATCGACCACTTTCACTCACTCTTGTGTGAATTGTCTGTTCCTACCCTTTCTGCAATTTTCTATTAGATTATTTTGTACTTTTTAAATGGATCAGTAGAACCTCTTTTTTAGTTTCTAGACATTGATCCTCTATCAGTTACATTCACTGGGAATGGTTTCTCCCTCTTGCTCGGCTTTTAACATTCTCTGGAATGATTTTGGTCATTAGCTGGGTGTGGTGGCACATGCCTGTAGTCCCAGCTACTCAGGAGGCTGAGGCAGGAGGATCCCTTGAGCCCAGGAGTTTGAGGTTGCTGTGAGCTAGGCTGACGTCATGGCACTCTAGCCCAGGTGACAGATCAAGACTCCGTCTCAAAAAAAAAAATAGATGCTTTTGGTGGCACAGAGCATGCAGCGTTTGTGTCATCGAAACTATCGATCTTGTGGTTTAGAGCTTCTCGGTGGCGTGTCTTTCTAGGGAGGCCTCAGCACCCCAAGGTTAGGTAACTTGCCTAACGTCACAAGATAGTTAATGGTGAGTCAGGGATCCCGGGCATTTGTGTGCTACCAAGACCAGTGCCCTTCTGCCAGGCCCCGCTGCCCTCCCAGAGGGTAAGGAAGATGCAGCAGTGATCTGGGGTCTAAAGGATGAGCCCAGCTGGCATAGAGGAGGTGACATGGCCTCTGGAATAACATCCAAATCTATCCCCAAAGGCCATTGGAATGACAGCCTTGGAGACTAGGATGACCCAGAGGAGGGATGATAAGGGGGAAGGGTGAGAACAGCGTGTGCGAGGATCAGCCTGCTGGGAGGGAGGTGGACATGGAGGTGGAGGCCACCACGGGGGAGGGTGGGCACCAGGAGGAGGCACAGGAGAAGTATCCCTGGGCCCCAGAAGTCTAACCACATCAACCTCCTCCCCAGCCCCCTATGATGCCAGGTGCCCCAGCTTTTTCCTTGGGTGGCAGGCAGCTCCCAGGTGCCTGGGGTCTGGAAGCACATGTGCAGATAGAGGTCACTGGTGTCCTTCCCAGCAAGATGTCCTGAAAGGCAGGCAGGGTGTAAGGGAGAGGAGTTACAGAGGCTTTGACATCTTACTAACCACTGATAAGCCCCCTTAAGAGTGAGCCCATGCCCCTGTGCGCTTAGCCTTCAGGCTGGACTGCCAGAATTTCTGGGGAGAGAGCAGGTAGTGGGAGCAAGGATGTCCTGGCTTCTTCCTCCCGTTGCCAGGACCAAGTGCGGGTCCTTGGTGCAGTACCCATTATGGCCACTAGATGGAGACTCTGCATCATCAATACCAGCTGCCGGAGCGCAACAAGATCTCGCTCAGTTCCCGTCTCCGGCGTTCCTCAATTCATCCCACCTGAACGACTCCTCCTGACTTTGTCGCCTGGAGGCCCGTGGGTGATAGGAGATAAATCCGGGACGTATATGGAGAAGAAGTCTGGGTGCCTGTGTCGGCCAAATTCTGGAAAGAGGGGATGCCTTTACCACCCTTCTCCTGGGACTCTTGGGACCGTCACCCAAACCAGCGTGTCCTGAGCAGCCAGAATGACCGTTCCGAAACATGGGTGTGGTCGGCCGAGACGGCTGGGAAGAGTGTGGCCTTGGGTCCGGTGACCAGCTCTGTGCTCCACCAGCTGTGCTGCCTAAGGCACAGCCAGAAACTTCTCTAAACCTTGACAAGGAAGCCAGCATCTCCTCACTCAACAGAACTCACGATGTGTTCTAAAAATGAAAATATCTCAGCCAACCAAGAGACCCCTAATATTTTACTCCTGTGGACAAACACCAGGCTGTCCTTCAAAGGCACGTGATCAGAACTTTTCTGACTTTGCTAACTTGTGACGCCAAGGTCCCTTTACCCTTTTCTTCCAAGGCCAGTCTTGGGGGGAGTCTCAGGGTGTTGTGCCCAGGTCCCTAGCTGGGGAGCTTTCTCCTGCCGTCCCGCAGGGCCAAGACTTGTCGCTCTAAAGCTCCGAGTCTCTGGTCCTTATTCCACAGCAGCCTCAGTTTCCTCGTCTGCAGTGCCTGACCTGCCTACCTCGAGAAGTGCTGTCAAGATTAAAAAATGAAAGTGTCTGTGAAAGCACTTGTCAAAGAGGGCTACACAGGTGTAATATATCAGGGCGCAATTTCCGGGTGAAAATGCCACAGCTCCCCCTGTTTACAGGATGAAGGAAAACCCCTTATCCCGACACACAGGGGCCTCTGCCCCACGGCCACCCTGCCTCCCCCGCAGCCTCCCCTGATGTCCTGTGAGGCAGCCAGACCTCCAGAAGCTTCCCTCCCACAGCCAGAGTTGCCGTGCGGTGGCTTCGTTCTCTTCCACCTGGAAGCCCTCTCCTCACCCTGACCAGTCAATATCTCCCTACACCCTTAGGTCCATTAAAACAAAAGTGTTAAAGTGCTTTTCTTTAAGTTACAAAGTAAGTAATACATGCACATGATAGAAAATGAAAAGCAAGTGCCCTCTCCACAGAGTTACTTCACAAACATCCTTCCAGAAAGTTTCTGTGGATCTGCCGACATAAACGTGTCTGTTCTATTTAAATTCAGTTAAATGGAATTATACTAAACACGCACCTTGCTTTTTTCATGTAATGGGTGTTGGAGATAATGCCACATCAGCACACACGCTGCCTTGTTGCTTGTAACAGCTGTGCGACATTACCACAAATCATGTCCCTGGTCTACGCAGCGCTCTTCCCCGCTCCGGCTGGACAGGTGCCTGTGGTTGCAGCCAGGCCTGTGATCAGCATCCCTGCACCTACGTGGCTGGGCAGGACGCCATGTTTCCATGGGACAAATCAGCTTAAACACCGCCATGGGGCCCTCCCCTCCTGGGAGCTCCAACAACGCTTTCCACACAGCTCAGGTGTTTGCAGCAGCATTTGCTGAGTCTACGGTCAGGTGGTGACTGGGTTCCAGCCCCAGCTGCTGCACTTGCCTCCCCCTCTGTCTCAGTTTTCTCGTTTTTAAAGTCGGAGGGATGATAACGGTACCCACTTCACGCAACAGCAGTGTGGATTAAATGACAGATTAAAGCACTTGAAATGGCGGGCTGCTCTCACACTTCCTGTTACAGCATTTTCTTCCTGCACCCACCCTCGAGAGTGCCAGCACTTTGCGGGCAGGCCCTGGTTCTGTTCCTCTTTGCACCGGACCCAGGGGTGGGGTTCCGTGCAGAGAGGAACAATAGATGGGCCCTGCATTTGTGACTGAGGAGCAGCCCCCTGGTTTTGCCCCCACCCCCAGCCTGCCTCCTCTTCTCGGGCCCCAGTGCTGGGGAGGAGGAGAGATGTATCTCTCTGGGTAACCCAGGCCAGTAAGAAAGGCCAGAGTGTTTCAGTTGGGGTCGGGGTTACTCAGAAGCTCTCTGAGGGGCTGGGGTCTTGACTTGCCCCTGAGATCAGCACCCCCACCCCTCCAGGCTTGAGTCTCTCTTCAAACTCCCTCTGCTCCTTGTGGCTGGGCCTTGGAGTTGGGTCCCAGCTCCCCCAGCCACACGGTTTTGTACATCTGGGCCAAAGGGGGAAGCTAGGCCAGGCTCTTGGAGTCCAGGGAAGGGAGAAGGACCCACCTTGGCAGACAGGCCCAAGCCAAGGGGCCAGGTGTTGCCCACGCCCCCACCTCCAGTCTGGCTCCAGCCGCATCTCAGCAGGAAGCCCGCTCTTGACACCCACCCAGCAGCAGAAGGTGACCTGTCAATGCCCAGGTGCAGGGAGAAGGGGGGGTGTTCATGAATTTTGGCCCTAGCCACAGAGCAGGGCAGATGTGGAGGTGACCCTGCAGGGTGGGCTCTGGGGGTGCAGGAGGGAGCAATGCAGAGGTAGGGGAGAGGCTTCAGTGTCCAGGAGGGAGATCTGGAAGCAAAGCCTTGCTTCTCTGGGTCGAATGCGATGAAAGACGGGGTTAGAGGGCAAAAGCCTTTGGTTCAAAATTGAGTGGAGTGGCGGAGTCCTTCTGTGATAATACTAGCAATGGGAACAATAATGGCAACGTGGTAGCATAACAGTTATCAGCAAGTGCGCCTCAAGGGGCTTCTTATAAAAGCAGGCAAGGTAGGGCCCATTATTACTCTTACTTTACAGAGAAGGAAGCCAAGGCCCAGGGAGGTTGAGGAACTTGTCCAAGGCCACACAGGTAGTAAGGGGCAGTGCCAGGCCCTCTGGCTTCAGAGCCCCCCACTGTCTGATAATCCCATCAGTTGACACCCTTTTATGGTTCATTGCGCTCCCACCGTCAACCAGGTGGGACGGCCAGACAAACGTTGTTGCTGCTTTGCGAATTAAGAATAGGTCGGAGAGGCTAGGCCTGGGCAGAGGCCACCCACTGTCCCCGTGGGCAGATCCTGTAGCCCAATCTCCTAGACTCTGAGTGTCTTCCTGTGTTCACTGCGGGTGCCAAGGTTCTGCTCATCCGGCCAGAAGCAACGTAAGTTTTTACGGGGTCTGCGTGGGCTTTTCCCAGTGGCAAACTCTCTGCACACTTTTGCCATCGTCTCTGCTTGCTCTGGGTTTCGTCGGGGGAGGTTAGCAAGACCCGGCCTCAGCCCAGGAACCAGCCACAAGCGCGAGCCCAGACGGCTGCGGAGGAGGCACGTTGGGAGCAGAGGCAGAGGCCGCGGGCAATCAGGGAAGGCTTGCAGGAGGCGGGGGCTGTAGCAGGATTTGGAGCCGTAGAGGTGCTCCAAATGTGTTTCATGCAAAGGATGAGGGCGAAGGCTCCGGACTAAAAGGTTGGAGAACTGGCCCAGTTGGCCTGGGGATGAGGGCGCTGGAGGGAGGGGAACGGGGGATTGGTGGTTTTTCTTGAGGGGTAGGGGTGACATGATGACAGTTCAGACCTAGATTAAGCGCCTTGTCCGCGGAGGAGAGAGGAAGCCGGGAGGGAGAGGACGGCGCCGGGAAGGGACCAGCTGGGGCGGAAAACGGGGCTTTGTCCAGGCAGGGACCCCGCTGGCCCGAGCCCGGAGGGGCGAGCCGGGGGAGCCTGCAGAGGACACGGCGGCGTCGAGCCCCGCCCCCAGAGAGTGGCCCCGCCCCCGGGCCGCCCGCGCGCAGGTAGGGAAGAGGCGGGGCCCCGGCGCCCCGCCCCCGAGAAGCCGCCGCCCTGGCGCTCGCCGGCGCCGCTCGGAGCTGCGTCCCGGGGCCGTGGGGCCGCAGGGAGGTGAGCGCGGGGTGACGGGCGGGGCAGGGCTCGCGGCGGCCGGGCCGCGGGCGCCACAGGGGTCCCGGGGTTGTGCCCGAGCCCGCCCCGGAGCGGCGGCGCGCGGCCGGGGAGGGCGCCCGCGCTGTGGCGCGCCCAGGGCTCACGTGGGCCCGTCCGGAGGCCGGCGCGGACTCGGACGGCACCGGCGAGGCCGCTGGACCGCGTCTGCCGGCCCTGGGCTCAGCTCGGACAGGACGCCTAAGGGATCCCTGGGCCGCGAGTCGGCAGACGTGCGGGCATGGCCATTGGGCAGAAGTTTAAAGCCCCGGAAGGAAGAGTAGGGGACTGCCCCGGGACACGACCGGGCAGTCCCGCCTTGGTCCCAGAAGTGCCTGTAATTCTGACCCTCCTCTCCCCTCCCCTTCCTCCTGGGTGGGCACCGGGCGAAGTTTGTGCCTGGAGCCCAGCCAAGGTGGAAACAGGTGCGGGAGTGGGGCATGGAGGAGGGGGCTCACACAGCAAGGCCGGACCGGAGCTCAGAGACTGGACCACGGAGTCCTGACTTCTGGACTTGGGAAGGTTGGCCCCCTTGGATGCTACTGCAGGCTTCGGGTTAGAGGTCAGAGAGGGCGAGGTCTCCTAGGGTACAGACCTCCCACCACCACCCCAAGGCAGAGAGGGAACCCAGGCCTCAGCCCCTGCCCAACATGAAAGACTCAGAAGGCTATAGGATTGGGGCTATAGGGTGGATGTGGGGTGTGTCTGGGGAACAGCAGGCTTGAGGAGTTGACCCTACATGTGGAGTGGCTGCTGCTGCCCAAATGGCTAGCTTTAGGACTCTGCTGTGTGTGACAATGGCTGGTGAGATGGCAAGCCCAGCATCTGTCTTATGCTACTGTAACTGTTTGTAGGGCAGGGGTGGGAACTGAGGCTTGTTTTAGAGGGGGCGACTTTGCCTGCCCTGGATTATTCGGCGAGGTCTGGACACAAGTTGGTGTCACACACTCGGGATGGGAGCGAGTGTTGTTGCTACTGGCATGTAGTGGGTAAAGGCCAGGGATGCTGGTAAACACCCTGCAATGCACAGGACAGCCCCCCGCAACGAAGAATTATCCAGCAAGAGCTCATACTGCTATGCCACAGCACCTGGTCCATCAGGTTTCTTATTAATTTCTCCTCCCTACCTCAGTTTCCCCAGGGGTTAGGGAAGGAAGTTGAAATAAACCTACATGAGATAAGAGGTAAGGAGGTGTGAGAGCAGTTACTCCCCTAGCAAGAGTCCTCCTTTGGCCTGTGAGCTGTCCTCTTTTCTGCTCACCACGGGCCCTGCAGGAAGCGGGTCTGTGTGCTGTGTAGGAGGGGCTGGGAACGGGGCCCCCTTGCAGTGCAGGCCTGGAGTGCTTCACCCAAGGGCAGCCTCCCACAGAGGTTGAGCTGGGGCAGCCCTTGAGCTCAGATGTCCCTGGGGGTGGAGGAGGGGCAGAGGGTGATCTCTGTTCTCATAGATTTTCCCAAAGCTGGATTGCTGAGGCTGGCATGGGTGCCTGATACCACGTGACCTGCTGCAAGTTTCCCTTCTGAACTCACACCAGGAAACTACAGCAGGAAAATAACATCCAAGGAGTAACAGGGCTTCTAATCCCTGATGGCTCCCCAGTCTTCCTCCATCTTATAATAAAGAGGGAACCCTGGGTTAGAGAAGAAACCCAGGGTAGGCCCAGGTGCTGGTAGGGCAGGGCACCCCCTGCTCATGGCATCAGCTGGGCAACAGGGGGAGGTGAAAGACATCAGTGCTATAGGCCAGATGGATCCTAGTAGGGATGACTCAGAATCATTTGAGTTGGGCTCAAGGAATGTACTCGCAGTTTTCTGGGGAAGAGGAGGGGTGGTGGGAGAGGGTCAGATGAAGCAGCTCTGTCCATGCCCAGGAGCCTGGACCACCCTGCTGCCCTCTCCTCCCATTTCCTCACAGAGCCATTGCCCCATTCTGTTTCCTTCTGGACCGAGCCTCCTTGCCTGGGAACCCTGGTGGAGCAAGGTGGCCGTTTCTGGTTTGAGATTGGGTTTGGGGATTTTTTTTGGTCTTTTAACTGTAAAAGGCTGAAGTGAGACTCCCACGTTTTCGGTTGAACAAACACCGGTAATAGTGGCCCCATTGCTGTGTGCCTCTTGAGACACAAGGCCAAGACTTGTACAGAGTTGTTCAGGAAGTAAGCTTTGGAGTCTGGATTTGAACCCCAGCTGTCCACCCCCAGACCCAGCCTGAAAGTCTGGTCAACAAACCACAGAGTGACTCCTCCCTGCTATACCTGCTGTGACCGTGCGCACACACGTTGTGTGTGTGTGTCTCTCTGTCTCTCTCTCTCCTGCCCAGGAGGGGGACTTCTGTTCCTGTAAGAGGAGGAATAAATAAATCACCCCACAAATGCTTTGGAGGTTGGAGGGTGCCTCTGGGGTCAGTAGTGATGTCTTTCCTGTGGGCTGAGCTCTGGACACTTCTGTGGCCTCTCTGCCGAGGTTCCTGTTCTGTTTGCTGTGTAAACTCTGCCCCAGACAGATATCAGACGGGAGCAGGGGACGTCAAGGGGCTGTATGTGCGCGTACGTGCGAGGATCTGTTAGTGCCGGAGTGGCCTGGATGAGCCACCTGCCCCCCGCCTGCCCCTGGTGTGGCACAGGGGAGATGTGTGTATTCTCCTGGCTCCCAGACACACACGTGTCCCCTTGGATCTCTGTGCCACACACTTTGGAGCAGGCCTTGGCGCTGCCCAGCCGCCCCAGGGGGTTTCCAGAGTGAGCTCACACATCTGCACCATCTGCACTGCCGCTGTCGGAAGCAGCTCCCAGTTTCCTATCCAGCTGAGCCAGGCCGGGGGAGGGGTGGCGAGGACGTCCGAGCCTGCCCGCTGAGCACAGGCTGACCTCGCATGGCGGCCAGGCAAGGGCAGCTCTCCGGACACAAGGCTCCTCGCAGGAGGAACCAGGGCTTTCCCCAGGCTGCCGGTAAAGTCACAGTTGCCTCTCTCTGAGAACCAAGCAGGTATAAAAAACTCATCTCTTCATATCTTTAGGGAAGTACAGAGAGCTGCTGCGTCCACCTTCCCTCCTTCAGTAAACTTATCTGGGGTCCCAGACATGAGTTGTTTGTGTGGCTCAAAAGCTGCCAGAAAGCAGTTCCAGGCCCAGTGCCACCCTGGCCCCTCTAGGAAAGTGGCGTGAGCCAAGTGGGCAGTGCCGGCAGCCGTCCGATCAGGGACACAGGCCCGGAGTATCAGGGGAGTGTTGTGATTGGCAGAGGGAGTGGGGGGTGATTCCAAGCTTGGGGAGCCAAGCGTCAAGGTCCAGGGGCCAGCAGGGTCAGTGATCTACAATGCGCTCAGTAGCATGGAATCACTTAAATAGTCCATGCTGGCCAAGCATGGTGGCTCACACTGTAATCCTAGCACTTTGAGAGGCTGAGGCAGGAGGGTTGCTTGAGGCCAGGAGTTCGAGACCAGCCTGAGCAAGAGGGAGACCCCATCTCTACCAGAAACAGAAAAATTAGCTGGATGTGGTGGTGCACACCTGTAGTCCCAGCTATTTGAGAGGCTGAGGCAGGAGGATCACTGGAGCCCAGGAGTTTGAGATTGCTGTGAGCTATGATGACGCCACTGCACTCTACTCAGGACAACAGAGCAAGACTGTGTCTTAAAAAAAAGTTCATGCCTCAGTTTCCACAGCTGTAGAATGGGGTAACAGTAGTCTACTTGGGAGGGTTGTATGAGGTGGTGATTCATGTGCAGCCTTCAGCCCAGTGCCCAGCCCTGGTAGGAGCACCAGGGGGCCATCACAATAATGGTATTGGGGCCGCTTCTGTTAGCGGTGCAGCTGCCTGCCCATGGCACAGACTTGGCGACGACAGAGGCCCTCTCTCATGGGCTGTTGGAAGACTAGGCGAGGACGCACATACAGGGCAGCGGTGCTGCCGTTATCATTCTGTAGAAGTGGCTGTGTCTGGGGTGGCGAGACCTCAGTGCCTTGGTGGCCAAGGGAAATGAGGGAGGGTTTCCATCTGGGCGTGCACTGCTGACCCCGCCCAGGGGTTTCCCTGCCTGCCAGCGTGTGTGTCACTGATGGTATTGGGGGCAGGTCACGGAGATGATGACCCTCAGCTGTGCCTTCTGTGGCTGAGGCTCATGGGGCCAGCAGTGGGGTAAGCTGCCTCGCGTGGGTGGCCCCCCAGCCTGTGCCAGCAGCATCCTCAGGTGGTGCAGGGATGGCTTCCTGCCCCAGGTCCCTGGCAAGAAGCACCTTTTCCCTCTCCCCATTCATCAGCTCCGTGTGGCCACAAGAAGGCCAGGAAGAGAAGGGCTGGGGGTCTGCCGTGGGGTTTGGGGTGGGAGGAGGACTTAGAACCAAAGACCTGGCCTCAGCCCTCTATGACCTTGTCAGCCGGTAAGGATAATGACATCCGCCTCTCACCCTCAGCCTCAATTAAGTGAGATAATGTTTGTAAAAGCCCTTCCGTAAGCTGAGAAGTGCTACCCAAGTGCTTAGGTGTTGTCACTTGTGCTTGGGGGGTGGGAGGGGTCCTTGAGTCAAAGGCCACACACCCAGAGCTGGCTACAACATCCGGACAACTCCAAGTCCCCACCCTTGGCCTGTTCCTTTGCCTCACGGTGGCAGGACACTGCAGAATGCGGGGGGTTAAGACCACAGGACCCTGGCTGGAGTCTCGGCCCCACCTGTCCCCAATTATGAGACCTTAAACAGGTGACTTGGTTTCTCTGAGCCTCAGTTTCCCCACCTGTCAAATAGAGATCTGTCACCTCTGAGGCTAGATATAGAGACCAAGTGAGTGTCGGTGGCAGAGCTCAGCCAGAAATAAAAGGAGGTACAGCTGAGCTGTGGTTGTGTGCCAGGCACTGTATGTTCAGGATCTCCTGTCACCTCTACTGCTGCCTCTGAGTGGGGTGTCACCCCATTTCACAGGAGAGGAGGCAGGCTCAGCAGTGCCAGCCTGCCCAAAGTCTACCGGCAGGTAGGTGGCCAAGGCAGGTTTGAGTCCTGTCCCTGCCCCCCAGCCCTCTTCATTCCTCCACAAGAGGCCCCACGCTGCCTCTGAGTGAGGTGGGGGCCGTGCACAGGTGGCTCAGCCCACACAGGTGCTGCACGGGCTGCTGTCCAAGTGCCCTGAGCCCTCGCGGCCACTGGGGCTGGGCCCAGCCTCCTCCCGGGCAAGCAGGGAGCCCCGGGGCAAGGTTCTGGGAAATCAGGTTTATTAGCTCCTTAATGACTGTTTACAAGCTGAAGTGTTTGCCTGCCATGTTCCATCCCTGCTGGGGGGCTCCAGAAGTGAGGGCACCCAGCGCCCTGTCCTGAGCATCAAGCTGGGGACCCAGGGCAGCCATCAGCTCCCTGGGCTCACGCCCAGCCAGCCCAGGGCCCTGTTTCTGGATGGGTGATGCTGGGCAAGGTGTTTGCCTATCTGTAAAATAGGTGAAGACTCTGGCCCTCAGCCGAACGTGCTCCTGGGCTGAGCCCAGTTAATGGTGACAAAGCCACCTAGGTCTTACATCTTACGCTTAAACAAACTGAGGCTCAGAGACATTAAGTGGCTTGCCCAAGATCACACAGCGGTTGGGACTGGGCCTATGCCGTGTTTTCTCCGCTGGGCAGTGTTTTCCCGCTCTGGAGTCAGACCATGAGAAGTGGGTGGAAATGTGTGGACTCACCTTGCAAGCCCAGGACAGAGCCCATCTTTATGGGTTGGTGATTATGTTTGGAAACGGCCCAGTCACACCTTGGTGTCAAGGAGCTGCCAGCAGAAGTGAAGCAGGCCTCCCCTTCCCTCAACCACTGAGCATGTGCTGGAGCCCCTGCTACCGCTTGCGAGGACCCATGAGAACCCAGCTCCCAGGACCCCGAGAGGCAGCTCTTCATGAGTGTTTGGAGCACAGTGCGGTTCACACAAGCCCGCACTGGTGTGGTTCCCCGCATGTACATAAACCCCCTCCAAGAGCCCTCTGGTGTCCTGGCGTCTGACCCTGAATACATGGGGCCTTCTGGGCCTCCGGGGGCCTCTTCTGACATCTCCCCCTTCCCCATGTGCTGAAGGAGCAGCAGAACTGGGGCGTAACGTGCAGCCTTCCCGATGCGGCAGGCCCTGGGCAGAGCACCCCAGGACCTGGCCGCTGTGCTTGCTCCCTTCTCTCCACTGTTCCCCAGCCTGCAGTTGACCCCCTGGCTCTGGGAGCTGCTGCCGCTTGCCTGGGGTGTGCAAAGACATCTGTATCCTGCCCCCCCACAGCAGTTTCTGGGATCCAGAGATTTCCAGAGGGGCGGGTGGGAGGGCACGGCGGGGGGCAGCGCTGTGCGTGCTGGGTGACCTGGCTGCCTGTGCCCCCAGCCTTGCACGTTGCCAGCAGCTGCTGCGTCTTGGGCTTCAGGAACACAGGGCTCGGGTATCTCCAGCTCAGCCGACCTCCTGAACCAGGGACCCCAGCAAAAGGGGGGGACATTCACACCTCTGCCAGCCCTGCTGGCGACTGGTTCTGAGAAAGCACAGATGGATGTCAGGTTCTGTGCTGCTGCTCTAAGGTCATGATGTGTCCCCCTTGCCAGACACACGGGCCCACACCCTCACACCCTGCTCTCGGCGGCTCCGGGAGCCCAGCACCCGCTTCCCGTGTCTGTGGTCAGCCTGGGCCGCCTGAGCCTCTGCAGATGGGTGGAGGGGAGCCCAGAGCCCCGGGTCCAATGGGGGAAAGCCCAAAGAAGTCAGTGGATGGCCAAGCCCCGAACCTCCAGTTCTTGATCTTCTGAATTGAGTTTGGGGCAAGCCCTTGGAGGGCGAGAGAGAGAAAGAAATAGAGGGCTGTCTGGGCAAGGCCCGCCGTTCACAGGACATCTGGGGAACCCACAGGCCGTTCGCTCTTCCTCCGTCAGCGCATGGCGCTGCCGGGCGGAAGGGCTCACCAGTGGGTTAAGTGCGTGTCTGCACCCACTTGCTACCAGGTGCCGGGAGGGAGGGCGTGCAGGCCCCTGGTTGGCTCCTGGAGATTGACAGCTGGGCCCCTAGCTCTGGACCCCTTGCCCCGTCCCCTCTAAGTCTGCTGGTGGAATCTGGGGCCTCTGGGGGACATGCTGCTGCTGAGGCCCCTACTTTCCCTTTTGTCTCTCCTGACTTCCCAGACCACCCCTAGGCCCTGGGCCAGCCTTCTTTCCGCTCTCTGCCTTTTGCCCTGGTCCCTACCGCCCCTTGCCAGGGCATGGAGTGTGCAGGGCTGAGTCACTGGCTCTGCGGGGCCCAGCTTGGGGACGTGTTGGGGAGACGTGAGCTGTCCTTCCAGGCCACTGCGCAGCTGGAGAACTCCCTGAGGTCAGCAGAACCAGGGTCTCTGCTGGGGATTGCACAGTGGTGAGGGCCCCGCTTCCTCTCTGCAGCTTTCTAAAAATGCCGTGGTTCCCAGCAGGGCCACAGACAGGGAAGATCGAGTTTCGGTTTCTGTGGCAGAGAAGCTGGGGAGAAGACACCGTCCAGGCTGTGTGCACCGCCCGCTTCTGTCCTGACCGCCGCTCTCTGGGACATCAGGTGGCCTCCGCACAGCTCTAGAGCCCCAACCAGGCTGGAAGTGGCTTCTGGGCCAGGTGGCGGTTTCCTCACTTCCTTTGCAAAGGGGACTTCAGCCCCTCCCCACAGGGGGTCCCCTAAATTGCCTGGCCACATCCATTGGTTATGGGTGATCTCCCTCTTTCCTGTCTGGAGGGGAGCAAACTGCTCACTCCTTGTCCTAGGGCCCTTCACTCCCCTTTGTCCCCATTTCTGGCCACACGCAGGCTTGGCCCTCCTGTCTAGCTTCTGCCTGTTTCTGTCTGGGGCTGCAGGTGATGCTCTCGCCCTGCCCTGGCCCGTAAAGTCGGCAGAGCTCAGGAGTTGTGGGGAACGCATCCGCCATTAGCAAGGCCACAGGAACCTGCTGGTGTGGGGGTGCTGGTGGCAGGCAGGTGGAAAGGAAGAAAGGGGACTCGAGCCAGACACCTCAACACAGGTGGAACTGCAGCTGGAGCCAGGTGGGGAGGGGAGAATGGGCTGCAGCAGAGCCAGAAGGAGGAGTACAGTATCCAGCAGGCCTCCTGGTAGGGAGGGGGTCCCTCCAGCCCTTGCTTACTCTGGCTGTGTGGGACAGGGCTTGGTTGGGAGTGCCCAGCCCCACCCTTTGTGGGGAAACCGGATTCCCTGGGCAGCAGCCTCCAGTGGTTTCTGAGTCTGCATTTCTGTCATATGTGCCAGATCTTGACTGTTGATACCTGGGTTGTGCTGTCTGGGGTGTCTGGGGTGGGGGTGGCCCTGACCCCAGGCAGGGTGGGAAACAGAGGCCCCAATCTATGGGGACCCCAGGGTGATCTGAACTCTGCACTTCACGTTTTCTCTGGATCTGCCGTCCACACCCCCATGCTGGGCCTGCCCCCAAAGAGGAGGAAATGCAGTCTGTCCCATCCTGACTCCCCCTTTCCCCCCACCCCCGAGCTCCAGTGCCCTTGGAGCCTCCCAGCTACTCTGGGGCTGGGGCACATGGCCCCAAGGAAGCCAGGACCCTCCATGGGCAGGTGTCAGTGGCCAGCCCGTGGGCTAGGTGCGGAGGCAAGCCTGGGATCTTAGCAAGAGTGGCGGATGTGACCGCGGGCCAGGAGGAAGCCTGGTCCCAGGATGTCACCATTTCCTCTGCAGTGAGCAAGCACTTCTGGGGACAGGAGATGATGAGTGTTGGGTGGGGCGGCTCCAAGCCTCCAGCGCTTTCTTCTGCCTGGTCCCTGCCTGTGCTCCTCCACACCCTGGACTTGGCTCAAGAGTGGGTCTGACAGTCCTGAGCCCTGAGGAAGGGGCTGGGCTCCTGGCCCCCCAACTTTTGCACAAGTCGGGGACAGGTAGTCTCAGAAACAGGCCCTCCGCTCCCTGGTGGAGAGGGGCCGGGGCAAAGTTGGTGTTTTATACTCTGTGGACTTCCTGGGTGTCAAAGCTGGGCCAGCACCTTGTCCCACTCCTTTGCTTCACAGAGAAAGAAACTGAGGCCCAGGGGGTGAAGCTGCTCCCAGGCTACTGCCCAGGACTCCTGGTGTGCTCTGTGCTTAAGACTGCTCTCCCAGATGCCCTGCTCTCCAGGGTCAGGCCACTTCTCTTGGGGACCCCTCCCCAGGAGTACCCTGGGGCTATCTGAGTCTCTCCTCCTTTCAGCCTGGGGTTGTGTCTGCCCCTCCTGGCAGGAGGTTGGCATAGATGCCAGCGGCACAACAGGTCCTGGGTGGGGGGGTCCCAGCTGGAATGGCCTGGCCTCAGGACGGGGAGGCTGGCTGGGCAGCACCCCAGGAGGAGCCAGATGGGGAGTCTGGGCTGTGTTGAGGGGAGTTCCACTGGGGACTCGGGACAGCATCTAGTCTCCTCCATCCTGGCCCTGCAGTGGGCTCAGAGCTGGGGGCTGCTTCCGGAGCTCGCTGCAGGACTGAAGGGACAGCTGCTGTCTGGGGCCTATGTAGACTGACCATTCCCAGTCACCCATGCCCTCTCACCAGCCTCCTGCCCAATTAGCCATTAATTGGGGCCAGCGGAGTGCTGGGTTCTACGCTGCGCAGCGTCGAGTAGAGGGCACTTACATGTAGGCAGATCTGCAGGACGCTGTGAGAGAGCAGATGAGAAAATGGCTGATTCTGTCTGGTGGTGACAGGGCAGGCTTCCTGGAGGAGGTGACATTTTACTTTCCTTAAAGGAGCAGTAGGGCTTGGCTAGGCAGGCAAGGCAGAGCCTGGCATGCGAGGTGCAAGGCCTCAGGTGACAGGAGATGGGAGCTTGGGGAGCCCCAGGAGGACGTGGTTTGTCTGGAAGGTGTGTGGGGGAGACCTGAAGTGCTGACTCCTGGGAGGTGTGATCAGCTCTGGATTCCAGAAAGATTGCGCCTCCTTGGTGGCTTTAACTGCAGCCCGGTGGCCCCAGCCTCCTTCCGCTGCTGCCTCCCTTCCCCCTTGGTGTGGTTTCCCAGGGCAGAGCCCTCCCGATGCCCTCTTACTGCACCCTGTTCCCGGGGAGATCCAGCTGGGGAGCTTTCTGTGCAGAGGCCCCAGGTGAGGCTGTTGCTTGGAGCTGTCCCCAGAGTGAGTGTGGGACTCGGGGTGCTGGCCATGGCTTCACCCGAGAGGTGTCCTCGTGTGGCTGCCTGGGCTCCTTGGAGCCAACCGGCTCAGCGCCCACAATCAGGGCCTCAGTGTACACGGCCGGGCGGTCTGCTCCTGCCTGCGGAGTCAGGCCTCCCTGGCACTTTGGGATGGAAGGAAGTGCAGTTGACGCTGTTGGTCTAGCCTTAAAGAAGCAGAAAACGTCCCAGGCCCAGCTCTGCCTCAAGATTTCTCCTTGGCGCCCCCTCCACACCCAGCATTCTGCTCACCTGTGCTATAAGGGCTCCGGCAGCCAAAGTCCCCGCTCTGGTATGCAAAGGGCACTGCTGGAGGGAGTCAGAGGAGGGCCTGAGCCCATCCCCGAGTCTCAGTTTGTCCCGCTGCTACCCCTCCGGCACCTCTCGGCAGCCCCAGGCAGGCGGATTATCCCCAATTCATAGGTGGGGAGACTGAGGTCAGGAGAATCAAAAGGCCCAATGGTCAGCCTGCCCCCTGGAGCCTGCCCTCCCTTCGCCGCAGGCCCAGAGCACCCAGGAAGCTGCCCTGCTTGACCTGGAACCGTCATCCGTCCGTCCATCTACCTGTGCATAGAGTTTGACCCTGGCGGCGTCTGTACGGCAAGGAGAGGACAAGAACATGCTCTGAAGACCTTCGCGACAAGACCGCGAATCCGTGGGCCGAGCCCAGACCTTGAAGGTAGGAAGCTGGGGGCTGGGTGGCTGGACCCGGGGTACTGGCTGCTACGGGCATCTGTTTTTCAGCAGATGCTGATTCTTGGGGGTGGGGGGCGGCTGACACTCTTCTGGTCCTACAGCCGTGAATGCTGAAGGAGGGAGGGTAATCGTGGGAGCCGGGGGGGTTGGGGGAGCTGCCCTGAGGACCAGAGGATGAGGAGGAGCCACCTTCCCTGCCGTGTGACGGGGAGGAGTGCCTGGCTCAGACTGAGGCCTGGCTTTGTTGGGATACAGTCCGCACGCCATTCAGTTCACTCGTTTACAGTGTGCAGTTCGGCGGTTTTTAGTATGGTCACAAAGTCGTGCAGCCATCACCACAGCCAAGTTTAGAACATTTTCACCACCCAAAGCAATCCTGCTCCCTTCAGCTGTCACCCACACACCCCCTTCCCCAGCCCTAAGCAACCTCTAATCTACTCCTAATCTAGATGTCCCCAACGTGGGCTTTCATACGAATGGAGTCACAGCAGGTGGCCTTCCGTGGCCAGCTCCTTCCACTCATCCACGTCGTAGCCTGTGTCAGGGCATCAGGATACTCCACTGCGTGGCTCTGCGCGTTTTGTCTGTCTGCGCTTCTGCTGACGGGCGTTTGGGTTGTTTCCGCCTCTCGGCTCTCTGTGAGCATTCCTGTGTTTCTTTCGAGATCAGACGAGACCCGGCGTGTTCAGGGTGCATGGCCGTAGACGCGGTCCTGGGTTTCTGAGTGGACGCACCGCTTGAGTGCTGGTCGTGCGTTTGCTCATTGGATCCTCAAGCCCTACTCCGAGGGAGGGAGGGACGGTTATTCCCGCATCGTATGGGCATGGGCTTGGCTGACCGCCCCCCCTGGCCCCCCCCGCCAGCAAGTGCCAGACCACGCGGGGGTCCAGCCTGTGCTGTCCACCAGGAAACACCACCACCCCACCTCCCAGCAGAGCTCAGCAAGTTTGAGACAACAAGGGGCCCAGAGTGGCTCGGTCAGGGGGAGCAAGAGAGCGGGAGGAGATGCAGAGAACACCTGGAAGCACAGTGACAAGTTTGGACGTTAAGTGAGAACGGGCAGTGCTGGGCACTGTTAAGCAGGGTGTGACACAGTGTGACTCGTACTTTTGGAAGCCGACCCCAGCTGCCGCGTGGAGAAGCCAGTATCGGGGGGTCCTATAGGCAGCAGGCAGAGGAATTGGGAGACTAGTGTGGTCCTGCAGGGGAGAGGATGGTGGCTCTAGTGGAGGCAGGGCAGACTCAGAATAAACCCGGCTGCCCTGCTGGCCCGCATGCGCCACGCTTTAGCCCCACACACACCCGTGGCCAAAGGGCTCCCGGTTGAGCCTCCTCCGGTCCCTGTACACCCAGGGTTGGGACCCACGTCGGAAGATGGCCGTGGAGTCCCTGGCCTTGTACAAGGGGAAGAAAAACCAAACCTGCCCCGGGAACCTTGGGACATAGGGGAGAGGAAACAGCTGGAGGTTAGCAAGAAAAAGGTCATGGGTCAGAGCAAGAGCTGAAATGAAGAGAATGAAACAGGCAGAGGGTGTAAGTTCTGGTGGGCACAGAGGGGAAGTGAGACTCAGGGCACACACAGAAGAACCCCAGATCGGGTAAATTGCCACCTCCTCTTTGTGGGGTATTTGGTAAGATCCACTGTAATTCGGGATGTATTTACCCTTCAACCCAGCCATTCTGCTTCTAGAACTGTGTCTTGTAGTAATACTGGAACAAGCACACACAGTATAGGAAAGGGTGTTTGTTGCAACATCAGAGACATGTCTGAAGTGCCAGAAAAATCTTAAGTAACCATTAATTGGGAATTAAAAAACCTTGGTGCATTCCACTCAATGAAATCTTTGCAGTCGTCAGAAGAGCTAGAGCAGGTCTGTCTGTCTGTGTTGACGGGGAAAGATGTCCACATTGCGGATGAGAAGGTCTGAGCATGTGTGAAATCTTTAAGGACTTGTGTTGTTTCCGGCGCAGAGAGGCGCCCCCAGAGGAGGGGGGCACAGGCAGGCTGTGCCTTCACCTCACTTTCTGCTTTATGGACCCCTGAGTCTTTTTTTTTCTTTTTTTGCAATGAGTGTATCTCATTTCTGTTGTCAAAATAACCTATTTTCCCACTGTGAAAATAAAAAGTACCAAACAGGTGGCAGTTTCACTTATTTTTGAAAAACTAGCTGGGTAGCCGTGGGGAACAGGTACCAGCATGGGAGCTCTCGTCTCTCGGGGAGCTCGGCCGAGCCCCACTTCCTGCTGCCCAGCTCAGGGACCCCTCCTCTGAGAACCTCCTCTCCCTGCACAGGTGCAGCCGCAGCAGGCACCTGCCCTGCGGAGCTGCGGGCACCTTGTCAGTGGCTTGGTGTACCAGCTTGGTTCTTAGTCCTGGCCGCCTGCCCTGTCACCAGGGTCCCCACCCTCCTGAGGTCCTGCCGCCCCCGCCCTCAGCCCCTCTCCCTGTCTCCATCCAGCCCTCCTGCTTCCCGCCCACCATGGCCTCGGCCGGCAAGAATGGCGGGAGCCTCTCCTCTGCGTCCAGCAGCCGCCTGCAGAGCCGGAAGCCACCCAACCTGTCCATTACCATCCCGCCACCTGAGAAAGAGGCCCAGGCCCCCGGGGAGCAGGACAGCATGCTGCCTGAGGTAAGGGGGCGGCCCCGGGGCTCATGGCCCGGCCACAGGTCACAGATGTGCGCACGCGACTCCTTTCGGACAGTTTCACTTCCCAGAGAGACTCCTTCCTGAGCTGCAGCTGGCCGTTCAGCCGACTCAGGCCTCACCCCCTCCTTCTTGGGCCCGAAATGTCACAGGGAGTGAGACCCTGAATGCAGGGGGCTCGTCTCGCCGTGGCCAAGGGGACACAGGCAGTGCGGGCCTCCAGAGAGGGCGTGCTGGTGAACCTGGGCCCTGGCAGTTTTCATCTCATCTCCCAGGCCCAACTCCGGGTGTCCCTGCCGAGGGGTGGGGCTGTCTGTGACTCAGGTGACTGGGGACAGTGTCTTGCAGCATCAGCAGCCTGCCTTTGCAGGTTTCTCTGGGAAGACGAAAATGAATCAACATTTCCGACAGTCTGGACTCTTGCCCCACAAAGAGCTCATTGAAAACAGGCTCCTGACAGCGTGGGCTTCCCGCACGGCCTGGACATAAAGGGAGCGATGCTCGCGCCGCCCGCTCGCCCCAGCGCTCTGCAGAGCGCGCAGAAGCGGGCGCGGACGTCACGTGTAGTGGGAAGCACTAGATGAGCAGCTAGGGAAACGCATGCCGGGTTTGGCTGAAAATCATGAGAAAATGGTGATTTTAAGTTCAGAATGAAAGCACCTCAGAGCTGTAAATCAGGGTTGAGGTTTGTTCTCAGGGTTTTCACGCTGGGAGGCCAAAGAAGAGCCAGCCAGGGACCTGGGCTCCGCACATCACAACTTGCGCTCCCTCTCCACCCCCCAGAGGCCCAAGAACCCGGCCTACTTGAAGAGCATCAGCCTCCAGGAGCCGCGGACACGATGGCAGGAGAGCAGCTCAGAGAAGCACCCCGGCTTCCGCCGCCAGGCCTCCCTGTCCCAGAGCATCCGCAAGTGAGCCCCCCACCCTCCTGGCCACCCCCAGCAACCTGTAGATTCTTGGCGACTGGACATTCGCTGGGCCTGCGCCTCCTGTCCCCTCTTTGGGAGGAGGAGGCAGGCATTAGTGAGCTACGTCTCCCTGCAGAACCTAATATCATGGCATAGATGGGGAAACTGAGGCCTCGCAGGAAGTCACAGTGCAGAGGCTGAGGGGGTTCAGGGAGCTGGAGGTGGACCACTGCCCTGCGAGGGGGTTCCCGGGGCCCTCCCAGGCCAGCTCCTCACGCCCAGTCTTTACTCTGCTCCTGCTCACGTGGTCACTGGGCTCCAACCCCGGGGCTGGAGGGCTGGAGGGCAGGCCAGTCTGCCCCCCACCCCCCGCAGGCCCTCGGGTGCACGGGCACTGTCAGCCCTCACGCCTCTTCCTCCCCACGCTTGGGCACCACGCACTGCCACCCTTCCTGCGCGCGAGCATCCACCCACTTGCCCTGTCCCCACCCCCAACCCCCGCAGGGGCACGGCCCAGTGGTTCGGGGTCAGCGGCGACTGGGAGGGGAAGCGACAGCACTGGCAGCGCCGCAGCCTGCACCACTGCAGCGTGCGCTACGGCCGCCTGAAGGCCTCGTGCCAGAGGGACCTGGAGCTGCTCAGCCAGGAGGTGCCGTCCTTCCAGGGCACCGAGTCCCCCAAACCCTGCAAGATGCCCAAGGTGGGCTCCATGGATCGGGGGAGGGGCGGTGGGCGGCTTCCCCCAGGGCCCAGAGCAGATCAGTTCCGCTCACCACCTCCCCCCTTTCCAGATTGTGGACCCGCTGGCCCGGGGCCGGGCGTTCCGCCACCCGGACGAGGCGGACCGGCCCCATGCCCCGCACCCGCCGCTGACCCCTGGGGTCCTGTCCCTCACCTCCTTCACCAGCGTCCGCTCTGGCTACTTCCACCTGCCGCGCCGCAAGAGGATATCTGTGGCCCACATGAGCTTTCAAGCTGCTGCTGCCCTTCTCAAAGTGAGGGCCCCCTCCTGCAGGCTACACCCCCCACGCCTCTGCCCCTGACCCCCATCATCCCTCCCACTCCTCATAACACCCCCTAAAGCTCACCCTGGGGTCTGCCTTCTGTGCCAAGGACAGAGGGTAGCCTGGGCCCCCAGAGCAGAGAGAGGGGCCCCGAAGCCTGGCAGCCAGGCCTGTGTCCTTCCAGCCCGGTTCCCTCCTGCGTGCACCCCGCTGCTGCCTCCTTTGGAAGCTGGTTTCTGCACGGCCTCCTGCACTGGGCAGGCAGGAAGCGAGGCGTGCGCTTGCCACTCACCTGCCCGCATTTACTGAGCCCCTGTTTTACTGAGCTCTGCATAGGGGTGCAGAGCCAGAGTCAACTGCCCTGGCTGAGCTCCCAGCCCAGGGTGAGGGGCAGATGTCACCAGTCAGGGTGGTCAGTTCAGGAGAGGGGCTGGTGTCAGGGAAGACATTGAGCTGAGCCCAGAAAAATAAGGAAACATTTACCAGGGAAGGAAGCGAGGGAACAGCATTCTCAGCCGAAGGAATGGCCTATGCAGAGGCCTAGAGGTAGGAGGAAGTGTGGTGCTTTGAGGGAGCAGCAGGTGGTTTGATGTGGTTTTAATGAGGGGTAGTTATGGGAGGAGTGGCAGGAGGTGGGGTCAGAAAGTTACCAAGAAGTGGGACTGGAGGGACATGGCCCAAGCCCCGGAGGTAAGGGTATAAGATATATAGAATGTGGGTTGTTTTGCGGGTCAGGGGCCAGCCGCCCAAGCCAGAGGGGCAGGAGGTCTCCAGAGAGAAGATAACTCCAAACCAGGGTGAGGGCATGCTTGGGGCCCCTTTCCCCACCCTTCTACTCTCAGGAGCTCCTTTCACCTGCGAAGCTCTGCCTCCAGGTGGATGGGGTGCCAGGGTGGCTGGGCGCCCCTGGTGCTGACGCCTGTGTCTCTGCCCCGTGCCCAGGGGCGCTCGGTGCTGGATGCCACTGGACAGCGGTGCCGGGTGATCAAACGCAGCTTCGCCTACCCCAGCTTCCTGGAGGAGGACGCGGTCGATGGGGCAGACACGTTTGACTCCTCATTTTTTAGTAAGGCAAGCATGGGGTGTGGACCCTTGGGGACAGCAGGGATGGGGTGGCCTGGGAGCTGGGAGAGGTGACCTTGGTCTTGATCGTGCTGTGCCAGGAGCCCCTGAGATATCCAGAGGCCCGTCGGTGGGAGGGGGTGTGGCCACACATGGAGCTACTGGGCCCCCATCTTTCTGTCGGGCAGAGTGGGGACCTGCGGTGGGGCATGGGGCGCCAGCTGGGAAAGTTGCCATCACAGCCAACAGGCATGTGGCTTTCCCCTCCATCCTGAAGAGCCTGTCGGTCCAGCCTTGTCCTGCTCTTGAGTTGGGGTTGGGGGCAGTATTTGGGCCAGTAACTCCTTATGCTATCTTCTTGTGTCCCCACCCCAGGAAGAAATGAGCTCCATGCCCGATGACGTGTTCGAGTCTCCCCCACTCTCTGCCAGCTACTTCCGAGGGATTCCTCACTCAGCCTCCCCCGTCTCCTCAGATGGGGTGCAAGTCTCCCTGTGAGTGCGGGGACAGGGTCCCTCCTCTGGCCCAGCCACCCAGACTGGGGGTGTCCTCATGCCCTACCCTGGCCCTGAGCCCCTTCTGAGCCCCTGGCTGAGAGCCACCCCAACATCCCCACTAGGAAGGAGATTGGCCGAGCCTCGGTGCCCACAACCAGGCGCGGCAAGCGCATCGCCTCCACGGTGAAGCACTTTGCCTTTGACCGCAAGAAGCGGCACTACGGCCTGGGCGTGGTGGGCAACTGGCTGAACCGCAGCTACCGCCGCAGCATCAGCAGCACCGTGCAGCGCCAGCTGGAGAGCTTCGACAGCCACCGGTGAGCGCTGCCCTTGAGCCCGCCCTGGGAGCGTCTGGGAGCGTCCACATTCCCTGGACCCTCCTCCAAAGCGCCCCTTATTCATACAGCGAGCATTTCACGAGCACCTCCTGTGGGTCAGAAGTGTAGTGACAAGCTCAAAGGCGCAGCCTGTCGTGGGGCAGCATGCCCAGGCCCCAGGAAGGGCCCTCGGGTGCTTGCTGCCTCTCCTCCACCCACCGCTTACTGGGCCTGCATCCTGAGCCTGGCTCCCAGACTGCAGTCAGTCAACAAACATTCACTGAATGCCACCATACCCAGGCCCCGCAGTGGAGCCCCAGGAGGATGGAGCAGGGAGGAAAGGGTGGGTCAGAGAGAAGCTGGGGCTGGGGGTCGGGGGGAGGCCATGCACAGAAACACTGGGGAGGTCAGCTGGGAGGGGTGATTTTTGCAGAATGTAAGATTAGCAGTGACCCAATAGACATTGGACCCCAAATTACAGAAAACCAAGCAATGACAGGTGCAGGGAGTGGCCTGGAGGAGGGCAACAGTAAGGGTGAACAGCTGTGGGGAGGGTACAGTCAGGTGAACAGGAGTTATGTCGTGTGCAAAGGCCCTGGGGCTACAGGGAGCGTGGCCTGGTCCGGGAAATGCAAAGAGGCTGGAGACTGGGCAGGTGCAGCAAGGCTGTGCTTTGGGAACTTATCCCAAGGACAGTAGAAAGCCATCTGAAGGTTTTAAGCCAGGAGAGAGACGCCTGCAGGCGCACCTTAGACCTGGCTCTGGCGCAGGATGAGTTGGCGGGAACTGGAAGCAGAGAACAGGGGCCGGGTGTGGCCCTGTGGCCGGGACTGAGGGTCGTGATGTGAGCTGGGCTTGGCTGACTCAAGCCTCTGCCCCAGGCCCTACTTCACCTACTGGCTCACCTTCGTCCACATCATCATCACGCTGCTGGTGATTTGCACCTATGGCATCGCGCCTGTGGGTTTTGCCCAACATGTCACCACTCAACTGGTGAGTCTGCTAGACCCCTGGGTGTCCCAGCCCCCACAGGAGGCTTCAGCATTGTGCACACCAAATCCCTCCCACCGCAACAATCTGGCCCAAGCGGAGGGTGCTCGGACTCACCAGAGCTGGCCCCTTCCTGGGGGCTCCACCCGGGGGACAGCCATCCGACCCCTCGCCCCTTAGCCCACCATGCCCCCACCACTCTGACGCCCTCCCTTGCACGGCCTCTGCGACAGGTGCTGAGGAACAAAGGCGTGTACGAGAGCGTGAAGTACATCCAGCAGGAGAACTTCTGGGTCGGCCCCAGCTCGGTGAGGGCCGGGCTGGGGGACATCTGAGCCGAGAGCCCTGTGCCCTGCCACCCCCAGCTGGGCAGTTGTGCTGCTGGCCTGCTCAGCGGCCCCCTCAGCGGAGCACAGGTGGAGTGCCGGGCCCCTCCCGGGTCTGGGGACTAAGCTCACTCTCCCCCCTGCCCTGCCCCTCCCCGCCCCAGATTGACCTGATCCACTTGGGAGCCAAGTTCTCGCCTTGCATCCGGAAGGACCAGCAGATCCAGCAGCTGGTGCTTCGGGAGCAAGACCTGGAGCGGGACTCGGGCTGCTGTGTCCAGAACGACCACTCGGGCTGCATCCAGACCCAGCGCAAGGACTGCTCGGTGCGGGTGGCCTCCAGCCCTGCCGGACCCTGCTCCTGCACCCGCCCTGGCCGGGGGAGGGGCCCTTGGAAGGCAGTGACCGTGTTCCCCCATTCTCCCTGCCTGCCCTCCTCAGTCCTGCCCCCGCATGCAGACCCAGCTGCTGAGTGGCAGCTGACCTCCCGCAGCCCTGGAGAGGCGAAAGCTGATTTCGGGAGTGGCAGGTGGGGTGGGCGTTTAGAGATGTGCCTGAGCCCGGGGAAAATGGAAAGGCCCCCGTCCTGGAGGGTCCCCTGCCCACTCCAACAGGATGACTTTGCCCCGCATGACCAGCCTCCTCCACCCTCCAGGAGACTTTGGCCACTTTCGTCAAGTGGCAGGATGATACCGGGCCCTCCATGGACAAGTCCGATCTGGGTCAGAAGCGGACATCGGGGGCTGTGTGCCACCAGGACCCCAGGTACAACCTGGAGCCGCTCTGGGGTCTCAGGGTGGCCCACGGCTGGACTGCCTGTGAGTGGGGGGACGAGGCAGGCAGGGGAGCCACAGCCTAATCTGACCTTGGCCTCCAGGACCTGCGAGGAGCCCGCCTCCAGTGGTGCCCACATCTGGCCTGATGACATCACCAAGTGGCCGGTGATTGCATGCCCCCTGGCGGAGAATGGTCTGGGAAGGGCGGGGATGTGGGTCCACCCGCCACACAGGCCCAGCCCGATTGTGCCCCTCCTGGCAGATCTGCACGGAGCAGGCCAAGAACAACCACACGGGCTTCCTGCACATGGACTGCGCGATCAAGGGCCGCCCCTGCTGCATCGGCACCAAGGGCAGGTGAGCCACCTGGGGCACCCTGCCTGCTGCGGCCCGTCCTGCCACCTCCCCAGAGCCCCGGCTCCTTTTGGGGCCTCTGCCCCCTCCCCGCCACCTGGGCCGATGCCCTCTGCTAATCGTCCGGAGCCAAGGTCTCTGCAGAAGAGCAGCCCCTTCTGCCAGCGATGCCTGCTACAGCCAGGCGCTGGGTTCCGGGCGAGGTGGGCAGGGGTTCCTCAGGGTCCTGACGCCCCCCTGGCCTCATTACCCCCCCAGCTGTGAGATCACCACCCGAGAATACTGTGAGTTCATGCACGGCTATTTCCACGAGGAAGCAACGCTCTGCTCCCAGGTGAGGTGGGTGAGGCCTGGCGGGTGCCTCGGGTGGGGAGTGAGGACTTTTGGTCCAGGCAGAGGAAGCTGAGCATGGCAGCCCCCGAGGACCAGGGCTCACACATTCCCTGCCACATTGGGGCCCCAGACTCAGCCTGTTCCCTGGGGCCTGCCTACCATGCACCCCGCCACCCCCCTTCCAGGTGCACTGCTTGGACGAAGTATGTGGGCTGTTGCCCTTCCTCAACCCCGAGGTTCCTGATCAGTTCTACAGGCTCTGGCTCTCTCTGTTCCTGCATGCTGGGTAGGAGTCTCCCCCCTGTCCCCCCACCCCTGTGATGGCCACCTACCTGGACCCCCAGAGGAAGGGCTCCTGTGCCAGGGCCGCCAGCCAGGCTGCTCCTGCAGTACCTGGCTGGTGGCCGTGGGCAGGTGTGGGAAGCCCAACACCTGCTGTGTCCCCCACCCCCAGAGTGGTGCACTGCTTTGTGTCCGTGGTCTTTCAAATGACCATCCTGCGGGACCTGGAGAAGCTGGCCGGCTGGCACCGTATCGCCATCATCTTCATCCTCAGCGGCATCACCGGCAACCTCGCCAGTGCCATCTTCCTCCCATACCGGGCAGAGGTAGGGACACAGGGGATGGGAAAGGACTCTCCCTGGCCTGAAGCCTTGTGGCCTGTGGGGAGGGCCAGCTCTGTGGCTCCTGCCCCACCCACCCGGATCTGCCAGAGGGACACAGGGCCCCTCCCATGCAGGGCTCAACGGTGTATGGTCGGGTGAGCTGAGCACTTATTAGCCAGTCCTTTAACACTGGTGACGGGGAACAGTGATGCTGTTGAGTCCCCAAGATCCCTGACTCCTCCATGCTCAGGGTCACCTCCAGAGTGACGAGACCTTCCCAGACCTGTCTTCTGTGCCTCGTTTCTCTTCATACCCTGTCCCCACCTGGCATTACGCCCCATACATATAGCTTGAGCCAAACAAAATTACCCACATGCAGCCGTCCTTGACTTACAGAAGTGGAAGTCTCTAGATCAGTATAATCGAGTCTTTGTCACCTTGTTTAGTGTCTGTCCCCTCCCCACTGTGTGCTGCCAGGCAGGATTATCTGTCGTGCTTACTGCGTCTGATCCACACCGGGAATGTACACAGTGGGCACTCAGCATTTGCTGAAAGGATGGGCGGAGCAGGCCCAGCTTTGGTCTGGCAGTTTCAGCTGGCCCCCGACCCCTCAGCTTCGGGGTCCCCACCCCTGCCAGGAGGGCTCATGGGTGTGTGACCAGGGCCTGGCCCGCCCGCCGGGTACCCAGAGGCGCCACGTCTCCCCCCTCCCCCCCCCCCCCGCCGCAGGTGGGCCCGGCCGGCTCGCAGTTCGGCCTCCTCGCCTGCCTCTTCGTGGAGCTCTTCCAGAGCTGGCAGCTGCTGGAGCGGCCCTGGAAGGCCTTCCTCAACCTCTCGGGCATTGTGCTCTTTCTGTTCGTCTGCGGGCTCCTGCCCTGGATCGACAACATCGCCCACATCTTCGGCTTCCTCAGCGGCCTGCTGCTGGCCTTCGCCTTCCTGCCCTACATCACCTTCGGCACCAGCGACAAGTACCGCAAGCGAGCCCTCATCCTGGTGTCCCTGCTGGCCTTCGCCGGCCTCTTCGCCTCCCTGGTGCTCTGGCTCTACATCTACCCGATTAACTGGCCCTGGGTCGAGTTCCTCACCTGCTTCCCCTTCACCAGCCGCTTCTGCGAGAAGTACGAGCTGGACCAGGTGCTGCACTGACCGCCGGCCGGGCCCGGCTGCCACGCCTGGAGCACTGACAACGCAGGGTCTGTGCCTGCAACGGCTGCCCGCCCGCAGGGCACCCTGCCCCGCACACCAAAGGCCCACGGACGGGAGCCTGGGCTCTGGGCCCGGGTGTCCTCCTGCCAAGCAAGGCTGACTCCACGTGAGATGGCCAACAAAAGCGGGTTCCTTGGGGGAGTGAGGTCTGTGGGTTCCCAGGCCCCGACTTCCAGCCCCCTCCCCCTGCTTGGCACATGTCCTGGGAGCGGGTTTCCTTTCTTCCCGGGGGTCCTTGCTACGGCCCCTGCTGGTGCCTTCTCCCCACTATGACTAGAGCGTGTCCTCGCCAGGGGCAATGCTGCTCTTCGGTCGGTTGTGCCCATGGCTGGATGCCCACCACGGCCCCTTCCTGTTTCTCCTTGTCCCTCTGCCCTGAGCCCACCCACAGGGCTCCCAGATGGGACACCATGGAAGAGGCTTTGGTCACAGTCTCAGGCGGAGAACACGCAAGGACACACTAGATGGATGCCGAGAGCTTTGCGTGTTCTTGGCAGCCAAAGGCTGTGTCCCCACCCGCCCCAGTCCCCCCTTCGTCCAGTGTCCGCTGACGGCTTGCTCTGGGGAGGACGGACCTGCACCCCAGGGTGCTCGAGGCTCAGTCAGGCCCATTATTGACCAGTTTATATTATGGTCCTAATTTTTAAAAAGTAACGCTAACTTTGTATGGACGGTGTCTCAACTGTATTAAATGATATTCTTTATGGAAGTATTGTCTTAACTGGAGATCTCAGAATGAAGCTGGGATTTTGAGGGGTAAAGGGTGGCCATGGGGAGCTCAGAGCCAGTGGTTTGGCCCAAGGAACAGTGGAAAACTTGTGGGGCTTCTCAGGGATTTAGCTGGTCCAGAAATCAGCTCGGGGTGACGTGGGAGACCTCAGGGGGCCCCAGCCCCACCTTGGCTCCCGGGCAGGGAGGGGGCTCTCTGGGCCCTGGTGGAGATGGCTCTGGGGAGCAGCTCAGCACCTGTCCACACTCCGGCCGGGCCAAGCCCTCCCTGCACCTGAACCTCCCTCACAACCCTGCTCAGCACACCAGGGAGCCGCCAGGGAGGCAGCAGGTGAACCGCTTCATTGCTGTGGGCAGCGGAGCCAGTGCCTGGCTGCGGGGCAGCAGGAGGGGAGAGTGGGCCTGGGGAGACAGGGGGGCCACAGCAGGTGCCCCAGGGTGGGCAGAGAAGTGGCCCCTGCACTTACTCCTCCCCTGCCCGATGCTGCCGCCATCTCACGGGCCTGCCTGTCCCTGTCCTGCTCCCAGCCACCCCATCCAGGGCTATCCTGAGCACCAGGCTCCTGTGAGCTACAGCCTCGCTGCTCAGCTTCCTGCCTGCCTGCCCAGAGGAGGAAATGAGGCAGGGACCCAAGAACGCCTCCCAGTGTCCCCATGTGCCAGCCCAGCCGGGTCTCCAGCACAGAGCTTGGAATGCAGCAGGTGCAGAGGGCCTGACAAGGACAGACAGGACACTCGCTCTGCTCTGAGCTGCCGGGGCTGGGCTTTATTTGCCTCTCCCCTCCCCACTCGCCCATGGCCAGTCCCCCCTCGTGCTCAGCCATGCTGGGCCAAGCCCATGTCTCCCATGAGCAGGTGGGCAGCCAGTTCAGCAGCCGCTGTTCCTGCGCAGGAAGGCCTGGGCCCGCAGGGAGCACTGGAGCTCCGTAAAGGTGAGGGGGCCCACGATGACGTCGCACGGGCCCATGGTGTGAAAGCCAAGCTTCTCGTAGAAGGGCACGAGCGCATCCTCGCACATGAGCACAGCCCGGCGCACAGCCGGCTGGCCACCCAAATGGTGCAGGTAGCGCCACAGCAGGACGGAGCCCCTGCCCTGCTGCCGGAAGGTGCGGTGCACGGCCAGCACGTGCAGGTGGGCTGTGTGCCCCCCAGGCCTGTGCAGTGTCAGCGACTCCTGGAGGCAAGTGAGGGACATGAGTCAGGTCACCTCTGCTGACACATGTTCCCCCAAACCACCTGGCCTGGGCCAAGAGCAGGTATCCCCTGAGCGCCTCCAGTCAGGGCCCCCTTCCCACCCAAGGAGGGCCCCAAATTGGGAGCTATACCCCCCCTGTGGAGGAAACTTCTTGAAGCCCTGGGAGGGGACCTGTGGCCTGAACTCTTCTCTCTGGTTCTGGAGGAAGAAATCCTACCCCCTGGGCCCCCTCCCCACCATCTGGGGGACCCCTGTCTTCAGAGGCCACCAGGAGCTGGGCACCGCAGCTCACCCCGCCCTCACCTGAGTGAGTCTCTCCTTGTCCCAAAGCGAGCCGATGATGAAGGCCACAAGGCGGCCCTCCTCAAACCAGCCTAGGGATAGCTCAGGACACAGGGTCAGGAAGTGCCGGATCTCGTCCAGGTATAGGGGGCAGAGGCCCGAGACAGAGACGAAGGCTGTGGCACGAGGCATGGGAGAGGGGTGACTCCAGTCACTGCCGAATGCCCCCCTCCCCACCCCCCGTGCCTACACCAGAGTCCTCCCACCTTCTTGAACACACATGCACAGTCTGGGACCCAGCCTCCAAGGACAGGAGGCTCAAGGGTCTCCACAGGACAACCAGACCAGAGTGGAGCCTCCTCCTCGCCCCCCACGCGGGCTACTCACCTTCACGTTCGATCTCAAATACGCTTACGGCATCCTCCACAGTGAGGCAGCGAAACTCGCTGGCAGGGAGCGTGTGGCGCCGCTGGCAGCTTGAGGACTCAGGGATCCCAGGCGGCAGGCGCAGGGCCTCGGGTTTCAGGGGATGGATGCTCTGGGTGGACATCCTGGCCGTCGGGGTGCCCCGGCTGTGGAAGCACCTGCTGGGGAAGAGCGAGGGGCGGGCTGCGGGCCTCGTCTCCATGGAGACAGGCCACAGAGGTGCTGCATCTGGCCTCTGTAGCAGGAACTGGGGTGGGGCCACCCCCAAAGCCATAGGCACATTCCCCAGGTACCTGGCCCCGGAGGCAGTTTCCAGGGCCTGCAAACGTGGGACTCTCTCACCTTTCCCTTGAACCTGGAAGGACACATGGAGCAGCCCCTGCAAACCTTCAGATGCTGTCTCACACTCTCCGGGCGCAGCTGAGCCCAGAGAAGGTGGGGGTCATGGGTAGGGCACCCCAACACCGGTGCCAGCAGAGGGAGGGGAAGGAGGGCACGAGCCTCCACTGCCCACTTCTAAAACGACTCTTTAGCGGGTGGGCACCTGGGCCCCCACTGCCACCCGTGTGGTTTGTCTTACCTCCCAGAGGGAGATGTCTTGATGTCTTGTCCTCTGGGTGCAAGACGGTGTGGCTGGGAGCTTTTTAGGAAGCCTCAGCCCTCGGTCCTGGGAAAAAGCCCCTTAATCAAAGGGGGCGCTTAGGGGACTCCACACTTACCCAGATGGCCACACATTGAACCATGCACACACAGGATTCAGTGGGGGAGGCTAGAGGGAGTCGGGGGCTGCAGCAGTTCTGGGGGAAGGTGGGAAGGAGCAGACACAGAGGGTGCACAAAACACCCCCCACCCCTTGTGCCCGGCTCATGGGGCCCCCTTGTCTCTCTCCACGACACCCTGCAGATTTGCAGTTCTTAGAGGCCATCCCTCCCTTCGCCTTCAAACACACTTAAAAAGCCCCATGGCGTCCACCTTTCTCCCCATGTCTAGAAGTTCCAAGCAAGGCAGCTCCTATTCCCAAAGGCTGAGAGCCAGGGCCAGGGGTCTCACTTACCTGGTCTGCAGGGAGGGAGCACCAGTGTTCCCTACACAGAGTCAGTCACTGTCACCCTGGAGGCCCGCCTGCAGGCGCAGGGACCAGGAAAATCCAGGACTCCTGGCTGCAAGGCTATCGTAGCAGGTGTCACCTGGACAGCATGTGATGTTGTTCTCAGAAATTTCTAATCCCTGCCACCCTGCCTCTTGCTTTACACCAGGCAGGGTGATGCCAGCTCCACGGCCTGTCCCTGCCCCGCTGAGGGCAAACGTCAGTGCTGGCGCGCTGCATGCGGAGGGATTACCAGCGGCCGGCTGAGGCCCCAGGGTTTAGGGAAAAGAGCAAAGGGCTAAGCCTCAGGGCTCCAGCTCTAATCCCTGTTCTGTCACCAATGGCTAGGCACCGGCAATTCGCCTTCTGTCCCTCGGAGGCTTGGGAGGCATATTCCCGAGGGTCCTTCCTGTCCTGGCAGCCTGTGAGTGCTGCCATTTATAGCACTTGCTACATGCTGAGCCCAGGGTAAGCGTCTCTTTAATCCACGCAGCCGCCATGACAGGTGAGCATTAACCCATCTTATAGAGAAGGCCACTGAGAGAGGTTAAATAACCTGCTCAGAGCGCCCAGACGGTACGTGAAGCGGGAGAGGCAAACCCTGGCTGGCCTCCCGTCACGCACTGTCTCTGTGTTGGTGGTGGACGGCTGCTTCACATCCTCTCGGGTCTCCTCTTGTTGTCAGCGTCCTCAAGTCAGGGTCGACAGCAGCGACAGGCATCAGCCTGGGGAAGAAATGGCCAATCTGGCCCCAAGACGTGCAGCTGGAGTTGACAACTCTGGAGCAGCACACAGGCTAGACTGTACAGGTGTGGGGTGTGGCAGCACCATTCAGGCCTTGCTGCGTAGACAGTGGCAAGCAGCTGAACGGGCCTGATCCTTGGATGACACTTTTCGTCCTGCCCTCCTGATAAATGACCTTCTCTATCGCATATGAAATCAAAGTCTAGTTCCCCAAAGTGCACCTCTTCTGGGGAAGATTCCCAAATCCAGAGGTGAGAGTCAATCCCCATCTTCCTCACTCTCTGGCATTACTTCGGTCACTGCTCATCCATCCACTGCCAAAACCAACCCAAACGAGCAAATGTCCTCAGAGACGCGGGCCTCCTCCCTTCCTGCTCCATCCTGCCTGTCTTCAGGGCCTGCGGTCACCCTAGGGTACTTAAATAGCCAGGAGGCGATACAGCCACCGCTGGGAAGACTTCAGCAGGACCCACGAAAGCTGGACATAACCATACCCTGGGACCACACTCCCAGCCCTTTGCGTACTAAATGCTGAAAGAGCAGAAATGTTCCCAGCAGCACTTTTCATAATGTTCCCAAACTGGAAACAACACAATGACCATGCGCTGTCGGAGGCATTATGGAACAGACACAACACGGAATACCATATGGCAATGAGAACAGACCAACCTCAACGGCCCACGGCATCAGGGGTGACACTCACCAACACAGCGTTGAACGAAAAAAGCCTGAAAACAAGAGTGGTACCATGTGATTCCAGGGACTGGATTTCGATCTGTGTGTTAGGATCGGGAGAGTGGCTGCCCGGGGGCCTTTTGGAGTGCTGGTAATGTAACATTCATTTCTTAAATTGAATGCTTATTTTGGGGAGGTGGTGGAAATTCTCCAAGCTGCCAATCTGGGCACTTTCCTGTCTGTATGTTCTACTTAAAGTTTACCTAAATATTCAGGAGTTTGCTCTACCCAACATCTCAACTGCAAAGACTGCCATTGACCTTGGCTGCCTCGGGGCCCCATCAGCACCTGGTGCCAGCTTTCCCTCTGGGTCCAGGACCCTCTCTCTGTCCCTCAGCCTGCCCTGGCACCCCTCCCCTCCAGCTGACACCTCGTCCTGCACCTCTTAGCTCTTCCCTTGCCCTCACCTGCCCGTCCTTCCACCGCACACATCCCCGCCCTGTCAGTGCCTGGCCTCTACACCCCACACAGCAGTGGTCCTCAGCTCAGTTCAGGCTCCCAAGGTCCCCAGAGCTCCCATCCTGCAGGTGCACTCCGGCTGCCCATGCAGAGGGAACACTTGCTCTTCCCCGTGACCCTCTGGGGAGAGACCAGGGCCAGTCCTGACCCCCTGACCTTGGAGTGGCCATGGCCAGTCCAGACACCTCCACCCACCACTGCACGCACCCTTTCTCCTGTCTGTGGGGTCTCCTTCTCCCAGGGCCCCTTTCTGCAGTCTGAGGCCCACCAGAACCCCTGGGGATCACCACGCTGCCTCAACCACTTGCCCCAGGTAGCTCCCCATCTTTTCCCTCCAGGAACCCCTGACAGACCTCTCAGGACTGACCAGAAGACCTCCTCAGGCTTGGCCTTTGGGCCTCCTGGGATGAACATGGAACACTAGGACCTCAGCTGTCCAGTGTCCCCAAAAATGTCTTCTTTGTTCCCTCGTAGACTCTGTGGCTCCATTGCACCCCCTGGTGGCCAATCACAACCGCTTGGCGCTGCCTTGGAGCAGCAATGACTCCGACAACATGGCTCTATTCTTTCTGGAAAACACCTCTAAACGCCTGGAACCTCAGAGAACGAGATGAGGCAGTGTATTAAACCCGGTTAAACTGGGGGAGTCAAAGCCCCATGGGGAAGGGGAGGGAAGGATGATCGCTCGGGACAATTGCCTGGTCACAGGAAGAAAACAACCCACACCGACGATGAGAAGGAAAGTGAGGGGGGTGAGGGGCCCACGGGGTGATGGGTGCAAAGATAGGGGCACCCCTAAAATGAAATTAAGAGAAACATCAAAAACATCGCTACATATCAAGAGTGACAGTGTTCATTTCTAGTCCAGCCATGTGGAGATGACCCTCTAAGGCACTGCAGAACACCCAACCGCCTCCCAGCCCTGCGGTGTCCTCCCTGCAAGGGGCTGTAATCAAATTCACCTGACCAACAGAGTGGCCTCCGGAAATGGACTTTGTGAGTAAGGTGGCCGGATTCAGTGAGTGAAAGGACAGGACAACCAGTGAAATTTGAGTTTCAAACAATGAACAATTTTTTAAGTAGAAGTATATTCATGCAATGTTCAGAGCACACTTAGACTGAAGAATTATCCAAAAGTCAAATTTCACCAGGCAGTCTGTATTTTATGTGGCAACCCCATTTGCGAGGTCTGGGAAAGGGTGGTGAGGATGCCAGGAAGAACCACAGGCAGCATCACAGCTCGGGGAGAGGGGTGCTGAGCCGTGGGCCCGGCCCTAGCCCCTCGGCCTCTAAGCCCTGCGATGTACATGATGCCCTGTTATTCTTCAAGCCGGTGCAGAGGACTCGCTGGCTTTGCTGATCATCTTCACAAAGGAGGGAATAAGTATGAGCCTGGCAGTCCTGGGCTCTCATTCATTATATCACCTTTTCACTCTTGTCCCCAGCACAAAGTGTTTTGTCCAGTAGATCACAACCTGTCCCCAGAGCAGGAGTGAGCACAGCCGAGGGCTGGCTGGTCTGGGTCCCAATCCTGACTGTGCTGCAAACTGACCTTCAGCGGGAGCCTCAGGCAGAGGCCTTTCCCCAGCCAGCCACGCAGGAGTGTGGGAAGTCTTCTGGGGGCAGATCACCTCCCACCTGGTGCCCCTAAAGTCCACAGACACTCGCTCCAGGGTGGAAGGAGCTCTTTGGGCCAGCCCGGATTTGCTTACACAAGGTAGCTGGGAGAGGCCAAGCAGGCCGAGGGCACACTTTGTGGATCTGGAGAGGTGCCCCAGTGGCTGGTTAAGATACGGGCGAGACAGGGCCTGCTTCCCAGAGATCAGTTCACTTTGCTGCTGGCTGTGTAGTCTCCTGCACACGCACACACGCACACACACTCTTAGCAATGGGAGTGACAGACCAGCTCAGTTTCTGGCAGGCACATTTGAAAATAAGTGAGATTCTCCCTAGAAAAACATCTCTATTCCCCACGAAGGGCTGGGTATTGGGGTTACAAGAGGAAAGGATTTTTTCATTAGGGAATGAGGTTCTTTCCTCCTTCCTAAACCTCAACAATTGTGAAAATAAAAACTAAGCAGCTGCTTCCATCCACACTCACCCCACTAGTCAGCCTGAGTGTACTGAGACTGTGGCTGGGGTTTCAGGGTCTGGGAAGAAGTCAAGCCTCAGACTTTGCCTTGGAGCATCTCAGAACTGAGTGAAGTCACTGAAAGACACCGTGAGGTGGGGAGGAATTTACTGAGGTTCCATCTCTAAAATGGCTCAGATGCAGCTCAAATTGGGGGCAATTGAAAGGGTTCGGAGATTGCACGGGCAGGAGAAGGCAAAGAGTGCTGCTCTCCTTCCACCTTCTTTAACTCATTGGTGTACAGGAGGGTAGCGGGGAGGATGGGAAACTGGATGGAGATGCAGGAATTTCAGGCCTTTGACACCCGCCAATATAACACATGATTGAGCTCCAGTGCTATGCCAGGCACTGTACTGGACACCAGGGTTACACACACAAATACGATGTGATCCACATGCTCAGTTGAGTCCAGTGAGGGAGAGGCCAGCATCTGAAATCAAGGACTCTTACCTACAGCCCAGCAGGTTCCTGATAATCTATGTAAAGCACTCAGTATAGTACCTGGCAAGCAGTTACAGCTCGATAAATGGTAGCTATTATTAGCCATTATTACAAGAAGCCACAGAATAAACATAGCATATCTTCCTGAGTGCCAATTTTACTCAACAATTAGAGAGGAAAGGACATTCTTTTTTACATTAAAACAAAAAACACAGCTATAAGCTGGAGTAGAATGCAAATTCACTTGGATTTTTTTTCCCACATCAGATGGGTGCCATGCCCATGTCATAACAAGGTTTAAGGGAGACATACCTTGAAAATCCAGTTATCATGCTTATGAACTACAAAAGGATCATCCTTTGGAGGTTTTTATTTCAGAGCCAGGATCCATCCCCTCAGGGGGACACATGGACACACGGACTCGCCTCTGTAATCAGGAGCTCCTCAGAGGGAAGTCTCGAAAAACAGTAGAACTAGAAAAACTCCTGCACTTGGAGTTGGGAGAGTCCACTGGTTACTGTGACCTTAGGTGCCAGTGACCTTAGGTGCCAAATTCCTTGGGCCCTCTTTCCTCATTGGTAAAATGAGGTTAATAATGCCTATATCCAAGACTCTGATAACAGCCAACATAATGTGCGTCAAAGTACCCGGAACAATGCCTAGTCAACGATATATGCTTAATAAATATCAGCTTACCAGAGGCCAAGGAGACAGGGTTGAAGGGGCACGGGAGGTAGAACAGAAGCAACTATGTTATTGCTGTTAAATCTCCTACGTCTTTACAGGGGAGGAAGTGGAGACCTGTGTCCTTACAGCAATGATTCCAGATGGCCATTCTGCACTGTGGTCTGGGATGGGAAGGTCATGATTTGAATACTCAGCTTTGCCCTGAAATTGTGTTCTAACACCCCTCCGGCTCATTCAGCCCCAGTTTCTCTATATATTAGTACATACATTTTCTAAGATTGGGTCCACTGACAATCACTCTAAGTTCAATATCACATCATTATATGATTATCACTTGGCTTAGGGCATCTTATATACTCAGTTCTTCAAAATTTCTATGAGTGTAGTTCTGTATCTTCAGCAGCCTGCAATCAACCCAAGGAGCTGGGATACTACCTTTTTTGAAGAATTTACATACTGTAGTATTGAGCCATCTTACTCATCTCTTGTTTGTGGTTTTGCAGAAAAATGTAGAAAAAATGATTTTGACTGAGAAGAGTAAGGGTCAGATCTTGAGTATTCTTAATTTTCTTTTCACAGCCCATTATAAATCTATCCTCTGAGAATGTATCTAACTCTTTTGGAACTCACTTAGGTGACAGATAAGTAAATTAGAATTACTTATCTGTGTGCAGTGGTGTGAGCCTGTACTCCCAGCTACTTGGGAGGCTGAAGCAGGAGGATTGCTTGCGGCCAGAAGTTTGAGATCAGCCTGAGCAATGTAGGGAAACCCAATCTCTGAAAAAAAAAAAAATTAGAATTACTTTTTATACTTGAAAATGGCAATATGGACCAGACTATAACAGTTCTGCTGGTCTGGAATTTAGTTTAGGCAGGGTTTTTTGAAATACTGCAATAACGGTTAGGCTTTATGGAAGGAGCTATATGCTAGGTCTTGTTCTACTTCATTTAATCCTCCCAATTACCCAATGATACAGGTACTATTATCACCCCTATTTTACAGATGAGAAAACTAAGGTGAAAATAAGTTAACCAGTTCGTCTACCTTTATATATTAGTAAGCGGCAGTGCCAAAAATTGGAAACCATGGCTCCCTCTCTTGCTATACTACCTCTTGCCATGCATACCTGTCTTCATGCAGCTTTGAATTCATCTCAGTGAGTTTAAAGCCAAACCATTGGGGATACTGATACTTGCTTTTCTTTCTTACCTTTCTCTGGGCCTCCGTCACCAGTCCCTGGACCAGCCGCTAAGGAGTCATGATCTTCCAAGCTTTGCTTGGAATTCCCTAATGCAATGCACTTTACATACACTCTAGACGTATCTGCTATAACCTTGCTTGCAAGCTGCCTTAGAGTTGCTTTTTAGCTATTTAATGTGTATTTGTTTTGTCTACTCAACTAGACTGCAAACACATTAGAGGTCAGGCATATAGTATCCTTCTCTTTCTGGAACCCTCGCAGTGCCTAGGACTAGGCTGGGACGCCAAGCGAGCTCATTAAAAGTTGTTGACAGCCTCTCCACCATCCTCCGCGCCCCACCCGGGCCGCTCCCCTTTTCCTCGGCGACCACTCCACTTCCTCCTCCTGGGTCCCCGCCCCTTCCCGCGCCCTTCAGTTTTATTCCCTCCGGCCTCGCCTCTCCTTCGTGGATTCCATCCTCCCCCCACCCTATCGCAGCATCTTCAGCGTCCCCTAGCGACGAGGCGGCGGCTCCTAGCAACCGCATCCCGGTTCCCTGACGACGGCGGCACGTAGGGCCACGTCAGCGCGCCGTGGCCCCGCCCCCGGCGCCCGCTGGCCCCTCCTCCCCGCGCCTCGGCCGCCGCCGCTGCCGCCGCCGCCGCCCGAGACTCGCGCAGAGCAGTTATGGCGGATCCCGCAGCCCCCGCGCCCGCAGCTCCCACTCCCGCCCAGGCCTCGGCCCCAGCCCCGGAGGCGGCCCCAGCCCCGGCCGCATCCCCCGCCCCAGCGCCAGCGGCCGCCCCGGACTCGGCCTCTGGGCCGTCCTCGGACTCCGGCCCCGAAGCCGGCTCTCAGCGCCTGCTGTTCTCTCACGACCTGGTGTCGGGCCGTTACCGCGGCTCGGTGCACTTCGGGCTGGTGCGCCTCATCCACGGCGAGGACTCGGACTCGGAGGGCGAGGAGGAGGGCCGCGGCAGCTCGGGCTGCTCCGAGGCCGGGGGCGCGGGCCACGAGGAGGGCCGGGCCAGCCCTCTGCGCCGCGGCTACGTGCGCGTCCAGTGGTACCCGGAGGGCGTCAAGCAGCATGTGAAGGAGACCAAGGTGCGGCGGGCTGGGGGCCGGGCGGGCCCGGGGACCCCGGCTGCCCGCGAGTGGGGAGGGGGTTGGCGGCCGGAGCCCTGGGCCGGGGAGGGGCGGCGTGTAGGGCACTGCCCGGAGCGGAGCCACTGCAGTGGCCGAGCTGGGAGGACAACCTCAGCAGAGGGTACGCTCCGTGCAAAGTCATTGCACCAGCGCTGGACGCACACGCGAGCTGGGCACTGCTGGCTCGGGACCTGGCCCTGGGCTTCCTGACTTGAGGGGACTTCCACGCCATGCTATGCTGTGGTGTCGGCTTCAAGATTAAAGATGTAGACCGACTACCGTAGGGACCTCCTCAGGCTCTGAGGCGCGTTAGGCATTACACCAGTGCGGCGTTTTGCTGACCCCCTAGGAGCTCCGTGCTGCATTGTGCATCCAGAAAGGAAGGCCGTGGCCGGTCGGTGCAGGGAGGGGTTGTGGGCATTCCAAAACAAAGATAGAGGTGAAGATCCTGGCTGGTATAAAAACCCAAGAAGTTCACTAGATTACAGATGTATGTGGTGAAGTAACCCAACCTCTTTTTGTTTTACCTTGCTGCCTCATTTTAATTGCTGCGGGGAACTTTGTGAGTAGAATCATTAACAATCAGAGCCATGATATTAATAGTACTGGGGTAGATTCTGACAGCTGCGACTGGGATTGATGACTCCTAAGTGCATTTGGACTTCTTGGAAAAAAAATGTTATAGAACTGTGGATAGAGAAAAGTCACCAATTTGGAAACCTGAAGGGTTTTTCTTGACCTGTGTTGGGGTGATGCTGGTGAATACAGCAATTTTACAAAACAAAGAGGTTTATTACCATAAACCTGAAACCTTGAACCAGGGTTGGTTTGGTGGCTTGTTTTCCTGAGTATGAGTTCCTATCAGTGATTCACACACACATCCCTGCTCCTCACACCCCTTCTTCCTCTCCGCCTTCCCCTCCCCTTCAAGAAAACATTTCTAAGCAGGAATCAGGCCTGCACCGTTTTAGTGCCTGGGAGGTTCAGGTCTGATTTCTGGGGAGGGCACTTTAGAAGTTAATCTGGGTTTCTCACACAGTGGGAGACAAAGGCAACAGAGGAATAGGGCTTCATGCCATACTACAAAGGGGGTCTGTGATGACATCTTGGGCAGGAAAAAGGCCCCACTCCTGTGCGATCCATTTCCTAGTGGCAGAAGTGACTGCTGATGCCAGCAGAGTCTTTTTCTCACTAATGCACACACATCGACAGACTCACATCCTCACACAGGACCCACCTTCCCCTCAGAGAAATGTAGATCAGGCAGCTGCTCTCTGACTTGAAAATTATAAGTTAATTTGCAAAAGTATTTGGAAAATATTACTTTTTACAGCAAAATGCTTGTTTAAAATTACTACCAATATTGTTGTGTCAGGAAAAGAGGGTATTGCTCTGTATACTATGTGACATCAGATGGTTGGTGGTGTCTTTCTGTGAATTTTTAAAAATGTTTTCACCTCCTGTCTTTTCTAGAGGTCTGTGACTTTTGGAATGCAGCTCATTCGACTCCAGCGTCCTGTGTGTCATGGCCTCCTGCCCTAGGACTCAGAGAGGCAGACCCAGCTCACTACGGGGAGCTGCCATGTTTATCAGTTGTTGTTCCTGTCCATCTTGACTTTGGTGGTTAACTTTGTTTACAGTTACATTCAGTCTGCCTCTCCCACCAAGTGTAATTATACAAATTTGGACTTAAAATACCTATTTTAGAGTTAAAGAAAAAACAACTTTAAGGCACCAACTCAGATAGATTTTGAAGCTGACCTCTTATGACTTGCTTGAAATTTGTTGAAATCTGTTTTGTGGCTCTGGTGGTGGTGTTTTCTTTGTCATTGTAATTTCTGTAGCTACTAGGCTTAGCAAAAGCCAAACTGCATAGAAATTCCAGGGAAGTGGTGGAAAGCAGTGCCCCTTTATGGAATGCAGGATCCAGTTCCTTTAGGATTTGAGGATAGGTTTGTTTTGGGCAGGGTGCGGGTGTTATACCTGATAGGTAGCTCTTGTTACCATGAGCTATAGGCACAGATGACCCTGGTCAGCTGAGTGTCTCCTGCTTTGCTCCTGGCCACTGACCAGGGTAGTAGGGTGGTCCTGGGACCTTGCGGCACTGTGATTTAGGAAGATTTTCTTTCTCACCCTTCTGTCAAAGTCCATTGGAATGACAGTATGCTGTAAAGGAAAGACCGTTAGACCAAAACTGAGCATTTAGGTTGTTTTCTCCTCCATCACTAATCTAGTTATGAGGTTTGAGAACCTAGTTATTGATTTTATAATGTAGTGATTGATGGTTTTGAGAAACATATTTTAAAGCTGCTACCTAATGGAATTTTTAAAATAGTGTTCATTTGAGGTGGAGTGTTTCTTAAGTTATGGAATATTTTTGTAGTTTTCATGCTAAGTTGGAGGGCACTGAGTAAAGGCTGAATAGTCTTTTAAGTTTTTAGCAAACAAATTTACAAAGAGATGAAGAGACTGAGCAGCAAGTCCTCCCCTTTTTCTGCCACCTCCATGAAAATTAGCAACAGAAATAAAGTAAGCTCTTCCACGAAGCTATGGAATTTATGGTCGTGTTCTGAGGCTTCCAGCAGCCAAAAATAAGCTTCTTAAGGACTTAAACGAAGCCAGCAGCCAATGCCTCTTATATGTTCCTTCCTTTCCCAGTCCCTGACCCCTTCAGCATGGTAGCCCGGCTATCCACTTGAACTTTTCCTGCTGGGCCACGGATCTCCTCGGAGGGGGCCACTTCCCCATCACTGGTCATCCTTTGAGTAGACTTTTGGAATAAAGCCAAATACCACTTCTTGAGCACTAGACATGGTGGGTCCTTCTGGTCTCCACCTGTCGTGGTTGGACAGAATGGCCCCTGCAAAGAAGGGAGCAGGACTGCCGTCTGTCACTTCAAGTTCACCTTCCCTTCTGGAGGCGACTTGTTTATGCTTTAGCTTTCTTCTGCTTTCCCATCTCTTGTGCAGTGTCTTTAAGGTTGCCACAACATTCAGAGCCTCGCCAGGTTTGAGATATAATACCTCTAAATTAGAGCTGTCTGTGATCACTCCGCTTCTGTGAGGGTGCGTGTATGTGTGTGTGTGTATGCGTGCTTGCGTGCGTGCGTTTGTGTGAGTGTGAATGAGTGCGAGTGACAGAAGCATCCTGAAGACAGGTCCCTCAAGAATTGGCTTTTCACTTTATTTTTGGCTCCTACTCAGGCCAGCATTTCCGTGGGGAAAGCTATTTAGGTGTAGCTTCACAGCACAAGCAGTTTGTCTTACTTGTCCAGGTGCCGGGCCCATTAAGAGCGATTGTTCTGTGTGGTGTAATAGGAAGAAGTCATATTAGGTTAATCAAGATGAAGGACTAAGTCCATCTAAATTACATTTTATTCAGATAGGATCTCAGTGCTTATAGACTCTAACAGCTGTGCTGTGATTTTGTTCTCTGTCCCTTCTAAGTCTTGGGCCTCAACACCTTGATGGTGCCTCTGGTTGCTGCCTGACTCAAGGGCACTTTCCACAGATGAGGGATGGGTGTTTTCTACTGTGACTGGAAACCAAAACCCTTGGGTACTCTTCCTAGCTGGCACCTACTCTGAATGACCTTGGTTAAGTCATTGCCTCATTTTCTTTCTCTGCAATAAAATACGAGGTCTGTCTTTATAACCCCTGCAATGAGCCTGCACAGATGGAATAACCAAAAGCGTAGCCTGGTTGTGCCTGGGACGGCCACTTGGTTATTAGCAGACACCATTCTGATGTTTGCCAGGCAGAACCAGCCCTGTCCCTTCAGGAGAGCACTTCCGTGCATCACAGGGCAGTGCTGCACCAAAGGGGCACCTTGGGAAGCAAAAGGGGGGTTTGTTTCAGTGGTGTAGGGATTCCTGATTGATTGTATTGTTGCTAGTGACCAGATGGATTACAGATTTGAGTTTATTAAGCTTCTTGTAGAAATGCTCATGAACTTCACACTTCTGTTACTACTTTGTAAGAAATTCAGTAACGCACATGTAAAGTAACACCTGCCAACCTGGGAGGGGGTTGGAATTAATATATATGTACGTATGTGTGTGTCTGTGCTCTCCAGAGTCTGGAAGACATGTTTGAAATTCCCAAGAGACACGTAATGAGATTATAAATTACAAGGATGGTGGAGTATTGCTTTTGTATTTTAAGATAATAAGACAGTACACTGTTTACTAGGAGCCAGGTACTCTCAGTGCTTTATATAATTCACTTAATGCTCACAACAACTCTATGAATTAAGTACTATTATTAGCCCCATATTCCAGAGGAGGAAACTGAGGAAGAGAGAGGTTAAGTGAATTGCCCAGTCTGACACTGCTATGGTGGATGAACCTGAATACAAACTGAAGTAAATGTACTTTGTTCTTACCTGAGAATATTTAAGTTCAGAATTCATAGATTATTACCCTGAGTGCTGTAATCAAACATGAATCACAAACCCTGTGGTTGGCATTAATCATCCCGTCTTTAAACAGTTGAAAGTCGTAGTGTAATAGGAGGCAGCGACAAGCAAGGAGGGGAAGGCACAGGATGTTGGCATGGGGGGAGGTTGTACCAGCGGGCAGGAGGGAGGGAGCAGGATGGAGGAATGCTACGGCTGCACTGGTGGTGTGCTACCGCTTTTGCACACTTTTCATTCCCTGACCCCTCAGTCATTCTCAAAATCACTGTCAGAAACACATTTCTAGAGAACCTTTGCATGCCCCTCAATGTTGAATGAAAGCAACCTCTGCAGTCTGATTCATTCCGACACTGCCTTTGTTCCCCACCTCCACCTCCTGGAGCAAAACAAGTGTGCAGACACTCCACTGGCGTTTCTGGGTTGTCTTAGAAATGGTCCGTGTTAGGAACTCCAGCTTGACCTCCTGTCCCCTCTTCTGCTGTTGTCATCCTCTGGCTGGCAATGCTGAGTCATGAGACAGGTTCAGGAAGGATTCCTTGGAGAGAAGCTGAGTTCCACCTCAATTTTGGTTTCCTCTCCCTCCGGTTTCCCTGTACCGAGTTCTCCATGTGTTTTTGCTTTGGAACATTAAAGGTCTTCTTGTACCTTCCCTAACCCTACTTCACTGTTATCCTTTCTTCTCTCTTTTTCATTTTCCTGGTCTGTTAAAAGGAACTTTTTTTCTCTTTTACTGTTTTACCCACTATTGGGCCTCATGGAATCCAATGGAACCTGTTCAGGGCCAGTACTTAAAAAGGGATGCAGTTATTGTGTGTGACATGAATTGTCATCACAACAGTGCTGGGCACATGACCACTGTCAGCTGCCCCTGGTGGTCCGTCAGTTGGAGTCAGGGTCGTTTTCTCTGATGGGAGGGCTTCACCCAGGGGGACATGATCCGCACTCCTATTCTCATGGAAGCTTTCAGAGTTTCCTTGCTGCCCAGTGCTTAGCCTGCTTCTGGGTGGAGGTGGGAGTTGTTAATTTAAAGTGATGATCAAAAGGGGGAAAGTAATAACTAGGAACATTTATAAAATGCTTTCCAGTTCAGAAGATGCTATCACTTATCTTACTTAATAGGATTTTGATATTTGTGACTGAAACTCCTTCCTGAAGCTCCACTTGCCCAGCGAATGGATGCCAGGCCCGGAGCAGGTCGTAGTTTTCATACTGCTGCGTCCGCATTTGCTGCTCTTGCTGAGCAGCAGTGCCCATTCAGAGTTGCTTCTGCTTCTGCCATTTTACAAGCCTGGGGGTCTCTGTTAGGAACCACCTGATATATGTGTGGTTACAGACAGGGAAGAGCAAAATGCTTACTGGAATTTTTTGTAGTTAGAGTAAAATTGAATTGTGTTAATGGATAACCCTCTGAACTTATGTACTCCAAGGTTACTTGCCCTTGTTTTGTTCACTGGCTCTACCCTACGGTTGGGAATTTAATGTCCTTCGACCCAGCTGACTGTGTTGAATGGATCCTTGGGTCAGCTTTGTCCACCTCACCCAGATGCCCCCCCTCCCGGCACAGGTATACTGTATTCTTCTGAAGCAGGGTTGTGAAAAGCAAATTTTTATGATTTAAACATTGCAGGCAAATGATAAACCACTCGGAAATATTCAGCTGACAGTAAGTATTGGAGTGAATGTCCTTTTGAGGTTAAATCTGGTTGATACTTGGTTGGGGGATTTTCAGTTTGTTTGCATATTTTGAGAGACTGCAGTAGCATTTACTATTCTGCAGCTAAGTCAGAGCGGTAAGACACTTGCCAGGTCACTTTTGCTTTAAACTGATAGCATAGCTCTATCTGGGAAACAGTCTGACTATGACAACTTGAAATTTAAAAAAATTAAGATACTGAGTCATGGTTGGAAAAAAAAAAAAAAAGACAATCCTACCCAACGGTAACATGAAAACTCCCTGCTAGCACTGACAGAGAGATTTCCTGCAGGAACCCTTAAAAAGAGTGTCCTTCATTTGCATCCTGCAAGAGAGAGCTGGTCTCTCCGAGCTCAGCAGCTCTGATGGTTCTTCCTCCTGGTTTTAGTCCTGATCCTTGTGGTGGGAGTTGCTGCTGGGATGAGGACTGGTGAAACTACCTTGATAGGCTCAGCCACTGGACTATATTTGCTAACCCCTTGGGTGCAGGTCGAAAGTGCATCGACACAAGTATGTGTCTCTTGGTGGCTTCAGGAGCATCAGGACTTGACACACGCAGCACTGAAAGCATCCTGATGTTTGTCTGCTCTGTTTAATTACTTGAGGGATTTTGAGGGCCCTGAAGGTTGATGACATCATCTTCAAGCCAAGGAAGAACGCATCTCTCCTGACCTCTGGTGTGCTTTTGGGGCAACCAGCACCCTGCTGGTGGAATGGATCCTATTTCCATTTCCTCATGACTGCTCACCCTATAAGCCTTTTCTGTCTGGCCTCTCACAACACTGGGTGTGGTGGCTCCCCTGAAGGTCACAATTGGCCGGTGAATTCGTAGTTACTGCATTTGCTGACATTTTCTCAGTCCTTGTCCTTTTGATCTGTCAGCCTTACTTATTAATAATATGGTCGACTATGCCCTCTTTTTTTTCCTCCAGAGGTAGTGTCTCATTATGTTGCCCAGGCTGACCTCGAACTCCTGGGCTCAAGCCATCCTCCCACCTTGTCCTCCTGAGTAGCTGGGACTGCAGGCGCCACTGAGCCTAGCTCATGCCCTCTTAATGGAAACTTCTTTCCCTGGGGTTCCATTATATCAGACTGTACTGAATTTTTCTCCTTTTTGCCTTTGTCATCTTCCTCTTACCCCTAGATGTGACACTTTTCCAAAAATCTGTCCTCGCCTCGTCTCTCCCTCCCCATTTTTTTGGAGTGATCTCCATCCTATAGCTGCATTTAGATGACTTCCACATTTACATCACATCCCAGCTGCTACTTGATAGCTCCATCATGCCATCTAGACTGTGGAGATAAAATCTTGTGATTGTGACTACCCTCCCCATCTCCAAGTCTGTGGAATTAAAAAAAAAAAATTTCCCCAACTTTTTTTTGTTTTTTTTTGTTTTGGTGCCAAAACCCAGGACCTTTTAAATATGAAAAAATTTTAAACTTACAGAAAAGTTGAAAGACTAGACCAGTGATCACTAATTACCAACCATCATGAGTCAGCAGTTGTTAACATTCTGCCATATTTGTTTTATCTGTATGTGTATGTAAGTATATTTCCTCTTGAGCCATTTGTAAGTTAGGAGCAGACATGATGCCACTTTACCCCTAAGACCAAGCTTGCATCTTCTAAAAATCAGAACATTTGGGATCATTTTAAATTTACCTTCTTTGGCTTCCAGTCTAATTTGTCATCAGATCTTTGTTTGAAATGCCTCTTGCATCCTGTGCCTGCGTTTCCTTTCTATACCAGTTTGCTTGCTGTGTGCCTTGTGCCTGGGTTGGTGTGGCCTTCTCCCTGTTCTCCCTGTCTCTAGTCCCTCCTTCAGCACGGCGTGCAGCATCGGGCAGGCTGACCTCCCAGGTGACTGCTTGGACTGGGTCAGGACCCCGCCTCTTATTGTGCTTTAGGTTGTCCTTCAAGGCCTTTCTCCCATAGGTCCTGCTTTCTCTCCTGCCGCTACAGTTGACTCCAACCAGTGTGACTGCTTTTCCCCAAATCGCTGTGCTGTTTCTTGCCTCTGACGCCCCATGGCACACCCGAGTTCTCTCTCCTGGATTGAAAGCTCCTTGAGAAATGAAGACAGGGAACCCTAAAGCTTGTGTGCTGTGATTCACATGTAGATTCTTGGGAAATGTTTGAGTGAATGACCAGAGTTTGCTCCTTCCCACTTCCCTACAAAGAGTATTCTCATTCTTCTTCCAGATGTCCCATGGTCTGTGCTGGAGCTATGTGGGCCCCTTGGGAGCACACTCCACCCACCCCTGCCCAGTACAATGTAGGTTGACCCTGTACAGTAATTTACAGTAATTTATTGCCCAAGCAGGGCTCTTTTGAGAGCACTATGAATAATTACTACAGGACTGGGACATGGGAGCATCCCTATACTAGAAGAGCAGGTTATTCAAAATACACCATATTGTAGTTTACTGTTTTAGCAACTTCCGTGATGAGACTCCACAGGCAGAGTATCTGCACAGTGGTCCAGGGTGAAGCCAGCTAGAGCGTTTGCCTGTGGTCGAAATGCAGCTGTGTCTCACTGCATTTCCCCTTTGATCACCCCCCTGAAAGCACTTGGCAGATTCACACACATGTGAGTTTCCTCAGCGGTGATCAGCACCCAGTCCTTACCTTAGGAGGATGGCTCTGAGGCTCCTCTGTTGGAAAAGAATACCAGCCCAACGGCACGTGAACCAGGAACAAAGTTGGCAATGGGCGCTGCCTGTGTCAAGACCCTGGGGGGATGGGAGGGACCTGGAGTTGCAGTGGTTATGCCAGGCCTGTTACTTTGAAGGAATCAGGAACCTTCGATTAAAAATGCCTAAAACTACCTCTGTCAGAGGAGTGAGGAGTGCATGAATAAATGCATTCTAGACTAGCACTGCTCCAAGGCTTATGTTGCATGGCAACTCTTGTAATGCAGGTTATTCTGATTCCCTTGGACTGGAGAATTTGCCCGTCTGGCAAGCTTCGAGTGGCCGATGCTGCTGGCTGGGAATGTCCTCTGAGCCACACTGATACCGAGGTCCTTCAATGCCCTGTTGATACCAATAGCTTCAGTTTCTTACCCCTACCTGGAGGTTTTTTTGTTTTATTTTGTTTTTGTTTTGTTTTGAGATGGAGTTTTCCTTTGTCACCCAGGCTGGAGTACAATGGACCCATCATAGCCCACTGCAGTCTCTAACTACTGGGCTCTAGTAATCTGATCCTCCTGCCTCAGCTTCTCAAATAGCTGGGACTACAGGCATTTGCCACCACACCCAGCTAATTTTTAAATTTTTTTGTAGAGATGGGGTCCCACTATGTTGCCCAGGCTTGTCTCGAACTCCTGGGCTCAGGTGATTCTCTCAACTCAGCCTGAGTCGCTGAGGTTACAGGTGTAAGCCACCGCACCCACCTCTCAAGTTTTAGCATGTGATCGATTTGAGATTTTTGTATCCTCTCTGTTTGTTCGTGTACTGCCAGTGTTAATGAATCAGAAATTACCAAAAGATGGGCTGCAGGAGGGGCAGGAAATTCATTAGGTGGCCTTCATAATGAGGGAGTGCTTTGGGATCATCAGTGTTGGGGGTAGGAAGGCCTGCTTCTTTCTCCCGTCCCCATTGCTTGCTGACAATTATTAGTATACAGTCTTTGTTAAGAAGTTTCCTTGGATCTCATTTCTTTTTAGGATGAAAATGTGATAGTTGTTATGAGTACAATGCAGCCAGTCCAAGAAGAAAATGATTATTCAGCATTTCAGTGCAATTGCTCTCTTTTATCCAGCCAGTGTCAGGGAATTCCAGCTGTGTGCCAGGCAGTGTTAACCCATGCTTTACCTGTGTCATTTCACTGCCCCTAACATGGCCAGCACCCCCCATTGTAGAGAGGGAGAGACTGAAACCCGAGAGTTCTTATAACTCACCAAGGCCATACAGCTAGTGACAGGCAGGCCCCAGATTCAAACTTAGGCCTGTTTGTGCTGCCAAAGCTCAGGTTCTTTTCACTGGCTACATGGCTGCCACTGCACCAGGCTGGGTACTGTGGGGAGTGGAGACACCCCCACACAGGCCCTAGCCTCTAGATCGGGGACCTACAGACTTTCTGGAAAGGGCCAGATGGTAAATGTTTTAGGTTTTACAGGTGACACTGTCTCTTTCACAACTACTCATCTTTGCCATCGTAGCGTGAAAGCACTCAGAGACAATAGGCAAATGAACGGGCATGGCTGTGTTCCAGTGAGATTTTATCTCAAACAATTGGCATGGGCCAGCTCTGGCCCATGGTGTAGTTTGCCCACCTCTGCTCTAAAAGAGTCCTGACCAAAAAAAATATAACGTGAGCCACATCTGAAAAAAGCAAATAGAAACAGGTTAAGTTAACTTTAATATGTTTTATTTAACCCAATGTATTTAAAATATCCTATCAACGTGTAATCAAATTGAAAAATATTAATGAGAAACTGTATGTTCCTTTTACCCACTGTGGCTATTGTATTGGATCGTTCTGCTCCAGAAACTCAGTCTGGTAGGGGAGAGAAGCTCCCTTGGATCCCTTACTCAGCCATCTTTTCTCATAGCTCCTAGCATTGTATCCCTTCCTGGCCTGTTTACCGTCTCCCCAACCAGAAGGTAAGAGAAGCACAGAAACGTCTTGCTCACTGCTGTTTCCTCAGTGACTGGCCCAAAGTACCTGCTCGGTGAGACTTGTTCCGGGAATGAATGAATTGATGCGCACAAGGTAGAGCCAGGTTCCTTGTGAGGGTGCAGTTAGGATTTGGAGGAAGGGTAGCAGGGAGCATTAGGAAATGCTGTCGTGGAGGTAGCTTTGAATTATCCCTTGAAAGATAAGAGCTTGGGGCGGAAGGGCTCAAGTCAAACCCAGCAGCTCCTCCAGCTGCCAGAGAGGCATGGTGCTTGCCGAGCAGGGCACGGGGCTGTGGATGGTAGGAGTTTGGGTTTGTTTCTTTACACATCTAGAAGCCACTTCAGAGTTTGCAATGGATGACTCAGCAGCAGTTAGGTGGAGTAAGTGGGGAGCTGGGAAGCCTCGGGTCTAGGTAGGAGGTTTTTACAGTGCAGGTGAGTTATATCTTCTGTGTACTTAATTTGCATGACATCCCATATACATTCATGGCAGGGAATGTTGAAAGTACTGATTTTTCAAAGTGGCCCTTAAGTGTAGACTAGCAACTTCATCCATTATTCGGTGGAAGAAATAGTGATCTGTTCCAATGCGAGAGGACAGGTTGATTGTGTTGGACTTACTGATGGAGTTAAGGGATTTTTCAAGGATAATTTTGCTAATGCTTAATTTACCCCCCAGTAAAATGAGGACCCCATTGAATCTAAGAGAGCGGTGACAAAGCTTTGAATTAGTGTGGTGGGACAGAGAGGAAGATGGGGTGGTTGGGGAAGGCTTCCCAGAGGGGTGCAAAGGCGTGAGGGGCGTTTGAGGAGTGCAGGGAGAGCATGTGTTCCACTGCCTGGCACGTAGCTGCGTCAGGTGCATTGGGGGGAAGCGGGAGACAGGACAGGGACAGGGGCCTTCATGTGCTGGGGCTTTCAGATGATCAGGAAAACAATGAGGAGCCTGTAAGTTTTTTAAAAAATTGTGGTAAAGTACACATAACAAAATTAATCATTTTAGCCATGTATTTTATTTATTTTTTAAGGGACAGGTCTCCCTGTGTCACCCAGGCTGGCGTGCAGTGGCTTTTCCTGGGCTCAAGCAATCCTGCCGCCTCAGCTTCCTCCTGACTAGCTGGGACTGCAGGTGCTCACCACCATGCCCGGCTCATGTTAACCATTTTTAAGTGAACGGTTCAGCGGCATTAAGTACATTCACGGTGTTGTGTAGCCATCTCCACCATCCATACCCGGAACTTTTCATCATCCACCACTAAAACTCCATCCCCATGAAACAATAACTCCCCAAACCGTTACACTCCTCAAACCGTTACATTTTATAGCTTTTGTTTATTTATTTTTGAGACAAGGTCTCACTATGTTGCACAGGCTGTTCTCTAACTCCTGGCCTCAAGCGATCTTCCTGCCTCAGCCTCCTGAATAGCTAGGACAGGCACTATAGCTTTTAGAAAAAACTTTTATAAAGGTAATAGATGGACCGGGCACAGTGGCTCATGCATGTAATCCTAGCACTCTGGGAGGCTGAGGCCGGTGGATTGCTCAAGGTCAGGAGTTTGAGACCAGCCTGAGCAAGAGTGAGACCCCGTCTCTACTAAAAAATAGAAAGAAATGATCTGGACAACTAAAAAAATATATATAGAAAAAATTAGCCGGGCATGGTGGCGCATGCCTGTAGTCCCAGCTACTCGGGAGGCTGAGGCAGGAGGATGGCTTGAGCTCAGGAGTCCGAGGTTGCTGTGAGCTAGGCTGACGCCACGGCACTCACTCTAGCCCAGGCAACAAAGTGAGACTCTTGTCTACAAAAAAAAAAAAAAAAAAGTAATAGATGTTCACTGTAGACATGTGGTCACCTACATTCAGGGAATGAGAAGGGGGAAACATTGCAGAGACTCACGCTTTTCGCGTGTGTGGCCAGGCGGCTGGTCCTGCTGGTAATAGCGTTGTGCGTAGAGAGGTGGAGGGCAGGAAGAGATTCCATTTTAGGCCTTTTAGACCGTATTTTGCGAGTTAGATGCTTGGATGCATGCATGTGAAGAGAGAGATCTACCCTGGAAATGTGTATTCAGTCCATCCTGCATCTTTCTTTTATCTTTAATTCTTATTGCTGTTCTATTTCATGCCCTCATAATTGCGTTTTTTAAATAAACATTTTTTAAATTTACAGAAAAGTTGCAAAGATCATACAGAAAGTCTTCGCATACCCATCACCCAGCCTCCCCTACTGTTAACATCTTACGTACCATGGTATATTTGTCAAAAGTAAGAGTTAACATTGGCCCCATACTGTTATCTGAAATACACACTTGTATTTGGATGAATTTTCTGCTGATGTCCTATTTTTCTGTTCTAGGAGACTACATTGCATTTAACATAATTACCTTTTGAATTAGGAAAAAACCCTCTTAATTGATCTTTCTCTTTCTCTTTGTCTAATCCCCATTTCATACTCTGCCCTGAGTTACCTTTTTTGGAGAATTTTGTTCAGGAAGGAGAGTGCTGGCCAATAGCTTTTGATGCCAGAGAGGAAGGGATCAGGTCAGATGCTTTCTAAGAAGAGGCAATTTGGGAGTTCTGAGTAACCACGGACAGCACTTTGAATAATAGCGAGGGGCGGCTGGAAACCAGAGCAGCAGCGGGTGGACTAGAGAATGCGGCACGAGGCAGGGCCTGGAGAGGTGACCAACCTCTTGGGGAGCTGGGCTCAGGCAAGGAGGGGAAGTCTCAGGTTTGATGGTCTGTTGTTCAGTCTCTGATGATCCAACACTGAAGAAAAATTTCTGGGATCATTCTCTTGTTTGTCTTAGATTTATAGCTTTTTTCCTTATTGCTAAGTTCTATTAAGTTATTTATATACTTAATATAAAAAAATGCAAGAACATACAAAAATTGGGTAAAAAAAATCACCTGTAATTCCACCACTCAGGGATAGCTGCTTTTTATTATTTCAGTGGATGGTTAGTCTAGTCTTTTATAAATGTTTAAGTATTTCTATTTATAAAAATACATACTGTGCTAACTCTAACCTTCCCCTTCCTCCTACTTAACAAACTTATAAATGGGTCAGATATCAAAAGACTGTTTGCACGTGTCCAAGAGGGGTTCAAGTTTGCAGTACCTCTATATATTTCCACTGAACAGTAGATACTTTAAAACCAGTCTTTCCTCTTTGCTAGTCAGTGTTCTAGAAGGCATCTTTCCCAAAACAGGCCGTGTCACCGGCTCTGGAAACCTGTCAGGGTTGTTGCGGTGCAGGTGATCCCTCCTTGATGACTGCTGCAGGTGTCCCAGGAAACTCCTCTGTAGCTGCTGGACATCTTCCCTCACCTGGATCTTACCCTAATTCTCATAGGCTTAAACCGAAGGAATCATTTCTGGGTTGTATTTAAAAACAAAGAACAGCAGTAAGAACTCCTTTACCACTTTTATCTTGCTTAGGTTCAAAGGTCTCAATTCGGAGCCCCCGCGGAGCCAGCCGTAAACGTTGGACTAGCGTAGTGCTTGTCACCCCGCTTACCTGCTGAGCATCCCACCCTGCACAGCGCTGGGGACACCTGCACGGAGTCACTCAGCCCTTCAGGGTCCTGCTGCTGTTGGTCAGCGCACCCTGTGTATTCTCCAAGTGTCCACCATGTTCTTTCTGCTTTCTTTTCATTGCAGTTACCACCCACACTTCGGGGGCCTTCATAATCAAATTCCTTCCCTTAACAGCAGTTTTAGTTCCCTCTGCCTTTGCTCTTTCTGGCGTGATGGGGTTGATATTTGTGGAACACACACAGGCCGAGTGCATGGCACTGCTCTTTCCCTGGAACCTGGCTTTGGTCTTGACTGCAGTGTTCCTCAGTGGACATCATAGGTAGAGGATTTCTGTGTCATAAAACTTCCTTCCCATTTAAAAAAAATTTTTTTGAGAACCTGATTGTTAATGAATGCCTATAATTCCAGCAGATGGAGTTCTTCCCTTTCAGCCAGTAAGATTGTTTTCACAGTTTCAGAAAATGGGACCAACATCACTGTGTTTTATACTTTTTTACATCTCTGTCTACATCTTTTTTGGTGTATGTTTATGTGACAGGGTCTCACTCTGTTGCCTGGGCTGGAGCGCAGTGGTGCATCATAGCTCACAGCAACCTCAAACTCCTGGTACCAGGTGATCCTCCTGCCTCAGCCTGCTGAGTAGCTGGGACTACAGGTGCGTGCCTCGACACCCAGTTATTTTCTATTTTTGGTAGAGATGGGGTCTCACTCTTGCCCAGGCTGGTCTCAAACTCCTGACCTCAAGTGATCCTCCCACCTTGGCTTCCCAGAGTGCTAGGGTTACAGGCCTGAGCCACCACGCCCAGCCACATTTTTAAGACTTTTGATTCATTTTATGTGTCATCCTGAAAAGTGGTACCAGTTTACGCTTTCATCTTGGAATGCTTATTTTCCCTACATGATGATGAGAATTTGTTGCGACACCCGCAGGATCCCAAGCAAGTCAACAACATCTACAGGGCTGGAACTCAGGACACCTGACTGTCTCTGCCACTGTGCTGCGATGTCCCTGACCTTTGAGGCTGGATGTGACCCCTGAGCAGAGGGCCGGACTAGGGGGTATTAGGTGAGCCAGGAGAGGCAGGTGGTGGCTCAGACACGGGGCTTGGAGTGGGCCAAAGACCTGAGATTGCTCGGTGTCCACCACTAGAAAAGACAGAATCTTATTTTGTCGTTGGGGGCTGGATGAGACCGTCATGAGAAGCGCTTGGCCTAGCACTTGACCACTGGTAACTGCTACTTGGGGGATAGTTTACTTCTGCTTCTGTTTCCCCATCATGTTTGGAAGCCCACACAGTAAATATGACTGAAGTTTTAGGAGGAATATTGCTAATTAGGTTGTCTGCCCCCTGGGGATGACTTTAAAATAAATCTTAAATCTTTGTATGTATATGTGTATCTATAAATATTTAAATACATAATATATGCAAATGGCATAGCTTTCAAAGGTTTAAAAAAATATATAGGGAAATGTTTGTCTCCCTCCAACCATTTCTACTCTACAGAGACAGCCACTGTGACCACAGTATATTCTGTGCATATCCGTGTGCATAATTTTTTTCCATGTTAATTTTTTACAGAAATAGTAGCTTTCTGTACAGTTGCTTTGTACTTGCCAGATCACAGCTTTGGACTTAGACAATCCTGGCTTTGGATTCAAGCTTTCTCTTTATTTGCTTTGTGGTGCCCACAGCTGACTTGGTGTGCCTTGTCCCTTGGCATCGTGCTGGACATGTCACTTCCCTTCTTTCCTCTCTCTGAAGTGTTGCGCTTTGTACCAGACTGTTAAGTTGGATCAGTTCGGTGCTGCTTCAGGGAAAGACCGGCTCTGCTGTTGGGGGTGGTGTAAGAATCCATTATTCCTTGGGGGGTGCTCCCGAGCCCCTCTGTTAGGGCAGGATTTTCTCAGGAGCCAAAGGGTGCCACTGATGTGGATGAGGGTACTCAGATATTTGAATCAAAAGACCCTGTGAGAACGGAAAAAAAGTTTTTTAAAATAACTCAAATGAAAAAGTATTTCCAGAAACATCCACAAATGCCTTTTAACTCCACTCTTGGCATTTTCCCCGAGTTGGAATTGCCTACTTGGTGTTAGAGTTCAGGGTGGGGCTACCCCTGAGCTCCTTGCAGAAACGAAGGCAAAACTCTAAAGGACCTTCCACAACCCAAGTGCAAATCATAGCCATAAAAAATAGGTCCTATTTCCTTTTCCCTGGATGAGGAGTTATCCTTTCTTTTTTTCCAGAGACAGAGTCTCACTCGGTCACCCAGGCTGGAGTGCAGTGGTGAGATCAAAGCTCACTGCAGCTTTGAACTCCTGGGTTCAAGTGGCCCTCCTGCCTCAGCCTCTTGATTAGCCGGGACTACAGGCCCACACCACCATGCCTGCCTAATTTTTTTATTTTTATTTATTTATTTATTTTGAGACAGTCTTGCCCTGTCGCCTCGGCTAGAGTGCAGTGGTGCATCATAGCTCACTGCAACCTCAAACTCCTGCGCTCAAGCAAGCCTCGTGCCTCAGCCTCCTGAGTTGCTAGGACTACCACCACTGCTCCCAGCTAATTTTTCTATTCTTTGTAGAGACGGGATTTTGCTTTTGCTTAGACTGTCCTCAAGCTCCTGAGCTCAAGCAATCCTCCCACCTCAGCCTCCCAGGAGCACTAGGATTACCGACACGAACCACTGTGCCCAGACTAATTTTTTTGTTTTTTGTAGGGACACGGTCTCAATATGATGCCTAGCCTGGTCTCCAACTCCTGGCCTCAAGCAATCTTCTCGTCTTGGCCTCCCAAAGTGCTAGGATTATAGACATGAGCCATTGCGCCTGACCAGCAGGAGGAGTTATCCTAATTAATGCTTAGATCCCTGTTTCTTCCATGTGACCCCAGTGAGATGTTTTTCAGATAACACATCTCATAGTAGGATTCTTTCCTTTACAATTTCCAGGAAAATATATGCACGCAGTGATTCCCAAAGTAAGGGTGTGCTTCCTACACTTTGAGGTTTCCATCCTCTCCATCTCTCCCATAGACCCTTACATCTCAAACTTTCTGCTTCTGTGCTGGTGACATCAGAATAGGAGGCAGTTTTCAGCAACTGAATGCTCATGGCAGGTGGGATCCTCACCTGAGCCCCTGAGGTATTATGGCTTTGTGCTGGTGTTCCAAGTATGTCTAAGTCTATAGTCGTAGGGCTGGAGGGGATCCGAGGGGTGATTTGGTTGGATCCCCTTATTTTATAGTTGAGGTACTAAGGCACAAAGAAGCTAAGTGGTTGAAATTAAGGTTGGTGGAAACCGTGACAGACAAAACAGACTTCTTTCTTAGGAAAGAAAAGTCCACAGGAGGACACTCATCTAATTTCTAAGAGTAGAAGGTATTAATAGTGCCAATTTTAGTTTCCTGGTGACTAGTTATAATTGAGACAGGTTCTGGTATTTGACTTGAAAAGTAGAATCTGTAAGAGAGGGTTTACAGAGAACACTGTGACTCAGGAGACTTACCCAAGAAAACTTCCTACTAAAGACCATAGAACCAGGCAGTCAATAATTGCAACTCAACCTAGCTTGCCTTTTTAATAAAATAACAGATTTCTTGAGATAATTCACATACTATAAAATTACCCTTTAAAATGTATAGTTCAAGTGGTTTTTTGTATATTCAGAGTTGTTCATCATCATCACTATCTAAATTTAGAACATTTTCATCACCCCAAAAAGAAACCCCATACCTATTAGTCATATCCTGTTCCCTGCTTCCCAACTCCTGGTAACCACATTCTGTGTCTATGGGTTTGCCTTTTCTGGACATTTCATATAAATGGAAGCATACAACATATGTCCTTGTGTCAGACTTCTTTAACTTAGCGTAAAGTTCATCCATGTATCAGTTATCAGTACTTAATTTCTTTTTTTTTGCTTTTAAGAGACAGGGTCTCGCTCTGTTGCCCAGGCTGGAGTTCAGTTACTGCAACCTTGAACTCCTGGGCTCAAGTGATCTTCCTCCTGCCTCAGCCTCATGAGTAGCTAAGACTGACTATAGTCATGAGCCACCATGCCCATCTCATTTTTAAAAAATTTTTGGTAGAGATGGGGTCTTGCTGTGTTGCCCAGGCTGGTCTGGAACTCCTGGGCTCAAGCAGTCCTCCTACCTCAGGCTCCCAAAGTGCTGGAATTACAGGTGTGAGCTGCTGTGCTCAGCCTCCTTTTTAAAATTGTTGAAAAATGTTCCATTATGTGGTTATATTACATTTTGTTTATCCATTTCATCAGTTGATGGACGTTTGGATTGTTTCTCCTTTTTGGCTATTCTGAATAATGTTGCTGTAAGTATTTACGTACACATTTTTATGTTAACATATATTTTCATTTCTCTTGGGTACCCGGGAGACGAATTGGTGGGTCATATGGTAAGTCTATGTTTAACCTTTTGAGCAACTGCCAGACTGCTTTCCACAGTGGCTGCACCATTTTACCATTTTACATTCCCACCAGCAATGTTGTAGCTTCCAATGTCTTTCTTTCTTTCTTTCTTTCTTACGTTGGTGGGTTCCAGTTTCTCCACATCCCACCATCACTTGTGATTGTCAGTCATTTTGTTTATAGCCATCCCAGTGGGTATGAAGTGGTGTCGCATTGTGATTTGATTTGCATTTCCCTAGTGACTAATGATCAGCATCTTTTCATATGCGTATTGGCCATTTGTATATCCCCTTTGGAGAAATATCTATTCAAATAAATCCTTCGCCCATTTTTGAATTGGGTTGTTTGTTTACTTGCTTATTAGACCCTGCATTTGGAGCTTCTCTCTGTCCCTTAGAGTCTGGCAGGTGGGCCACCTTTTGATGTAGGTGCCCTATTAGTGTCATTGGGGTCTGAGCCTGGCATCTTGCATTATGTTGGGATGTGACCCCCATTTCTAATTAAATATGCTCTAAGGGATTTGAGACCCTTAGGAACAGAAAGGGCTTTAAGTCTGAGTCTTCCCAGGAACAGAGTTCTAATTGTTTTAAATCTGGGCTCCACAGTCACCCCAGGATGAAAAAGGTTGCTAAATAGGTCTTCTTGGACAGTGGGCAAGCTTTCAAATATTTACCAGTCGCAGGAACCATAGGTATGCCAGGTACAATAAAAGGGTTTCAGAGGCAGAGACCATGCCATCTATTTCTTTTGAGTCTCTTTCGTAGTATAATTATAATACTCCTTAGGCAGTAGGATGATGAAATATTTGTTGATTGGCAGGAACGTACTTTGGTGACAGTCGTTTCTGTAGCTGTTTGGCAGATTTAAGACATGGTTATGCTGAAACACATGAGAGGGTGTCTGGTGTGTGAGCCTGGTGATAGGAGGCCCTGAGTTTCCCCAGAGGATCTTGGCTACTGTCGCCTCACAGATCCTCCATCCTTAACGAGTGCGGCTGTCTGCTGAGGGGCACATGTGCTGCTATTTATGTTTGGTGACTTTCTCAGTGATTGTTTTTAGTTTAGCATTTAAGAATCTAATTTAATTTTGTAAGTGTGTAAAGTGTCGATACCCACGCCTGCTGCATGATACTGACAACGAGTCTTTTCTACTCGGAGTTCAGGTTTGTCCTGGATCAGCTCTCTCATGGTTAAATCACAGCAAACTATGGAATGTAAAATTTCTTTCACAATTGAAACAAAAAGGCATTTGTAGGAGAGGCTAGATGGCCCTCTCAGGTGTTTGGGGGAGTTTCTAATGGAGTTATTCTTTCTTTTCCCTACCCACCATTTCACTCCTCAGAGTAGCAGCGCTGGAAGAGCCCATCAAAGATGAATTGGTCTCTACATTGAGTAGGTTAATATCTGAACTAAAGATTCGTAATTTTTGGCCAGGCGTGGTGGCTCACGCCTGTAATCCTAGCACTTTGGGAGGCCAAGGCAGGAGGATCGCTTGAGCTCAGGAGTTTGAGACCAGCCTGAACAATAGTGAGGCCCCATCTCTACTGAAAATCAAAAGAAATTAGCCAGACAACTAAAAATATATAGAAAAAATTAGCTGGGCATGGTGGCGCATGCCTGTAGTCCCAGCTACTCAGGAGGCTGAGGCAGGAGGATTGCTCGAGCCCAGGAGTTTGAGGTTGCTGTGAGCTAGGCTGATACGACAGCACTCTAGCCTGGGCAACAGAGCAAGATTCTGTCTCAAAAAAAAAAAAAAATTTCTAATTTTTGAATTTGTGATGTCCGGTTTTTGTTGACTTATTATCACTTCTCCTTTGTCTTCAAATATGTCCTGTGGTTGTATATAAGTACTTTGAAAAATTAAGATTAAAAATCTGGTTGGCATACTTTAGGTAAAATAAGGTATATTGAACCATTTATTTGTACCAAATTCCTCCAGAAACCCTGCTAAAATAGCAGCAAAAGAATTTTTTAAGTGTACGAATACACAAGGACAAAGATTAGGAGAAAAAATAATAATAGGAAAAAGATTTCAAATTTTTGGAAGATAAAAGGTGAATGGAAGATTAGGCAGAGCAGAGGAAGCTGAAATGTTGGTGGCTGCAGAGAGAGACACCGAAGGAAGAGCACTTTGGAAAGCCTCAGGAATTGGAGGCATTTCATGTCACTCAAGGTGGGAGTGAGGTTTGGGCCTAAAACAGAAGAATTAGTTGAGAGTCAGTATAGGGAGAAATTAAACTTCTTGACCTCTCTAACTCAGCAAACTGGAGAAGGAGAGAGCAGAGGCCCATGTCCTGGACTGAGGTACTGCAGGCGTAGCACGGGGCAGGGTACCACTGGACCGAAGCAGGAATTTGGGAGCGTCCACGCACTAAAGGAGCAAATCCCAGCCGCGCTCCTGCCTGCTCCCAGAGTGCTGAGAACAGACACGAGGTGCAGCATTGGAGGATTCCTTGCTAGAAAAACGAGCATGTCAGAGACAAGACCTGCCGTTGCTAGCGTTTGGTGGTCCCTCACAGCAAAATCTGGCTTTCTACTCCAGCTAATGTGGTCCTAACCAGTGCAGAGCCTCGCTCATATTCACACAGCTTCCATCATCTTTTTATTGCCTCAACTTTTTTTAACTTTTTATCTTGAAATAATTATAGATTCACGGGAAGTTGCAAAAATAGCAGAGAGGTCCCCTGCACCCTTTCTGCAGTTTCCCAATGGTTACATCTTGTATGATCATAGGCAGTACCAAATCCAGGGAATTGACATTGGTACACAATGTATGTGTACTGTTCTGTGCCCTTTTATCACATGTGTAGTTTCATGTAACCACCATAGCAGTCAAGATACAGAACTGTTCCATCACCATCACCGCGAAGATCTCCTGTTGCCTCGCTTTTAAATAGGAATGGACAGCCAAAGATCCCTGGATATGTTTGGAAAGCTTACAACGTGAAAGATAGAGACCAGGAAAAACAAAGAGAAAAATGTGTCTCAGAGGAATCAGACTTTATTCCAGCAAAAGAAACCTTCAAAACACACATCAGATATACTCAGAGAAATAAGAGTCAATATTTTATACATAAAATAAAAACAGGATACTATAAAAATCAAAACAAGAGGTGACTCACGCCTGTAATCCTAGCACTCTGAGAGGCCGATGCGGGCGGATTGTTTGAGGTCAGGAGTTCGAAACCAGCCTGAGCAAGAGTGAGACCCCGTCTGTACTAAAAATAGAAAGAAATTAATCGGACAACTAAAAATATATAGAAAAAATTAGCTGGGCATGGTGGCGCATGCCTGTAGTCCCAGCTACTAAGGAGGCTGAAACAGAAGGATTGCTTGAGCCCGGGAGTTTGAGGTTGCTGTGAGCTAGGCTGACACCATGGCACTCTAGCCCAGGCAACACAGTGAGACTCTGTCTCAAAAAAAAAAAAAAAATCAAAACAAGAAAGAGTTCTTGAAAATTAAAACTATTTTTTTTTTTCAAAGAGTTGATGAAGACTTCCAGGAAATAGAATAAAAACACCCAACATCTAGAAGGTCTTATAAAGAGAGGAAAGGAAAATGAAGGACAGAAATAAGAAATAACAAATGTTTTCAGAATTGACAGTCATAGATTCCAAAGAGGTGAATGGAAAATGTCCTAACTGTGGCACACTGTGTGATTCCAGAACACTGGGGATAAAGCTTCCAAAGAGAGAAAAAGATCACATACAAAAGATTTGGAAGCAAGATGGGGGGAATTTTTCAACCTTATTGGAAGCCAGACCAGAATGGAATGGATTTCCCGTTCCAGTAACATGGCAGATTGACCTAAGGTAGAATCACTCCTACTGTATTCACTTGGTAATGCTATGTAAAATATAACAAAGACTTTAAATATGTAGCTGAGCTTATAAGAAAGAAAAGAGACAACAAAGAACCAAAATCAAAGCAGAAACTTAAAGCCAAAGCAGAGTAGGCAATTCTGGAGGTTGTTTACTGAACCCCAGAATTGGCCCTAACAATAATAGAGGTTTGGATTTTAATGAACATTAAAAGCATGGAATGGAAATGGAAATCCCTTCAAAGGGCCATTCCCAGGTAAAAGGGATGTAAGAAAATCTCCCCCATGGGGCCAGAGAAATGGCAAGGGAGTTTATCATTGCCTCACACTCTGGATGGTGTTGGTGGAAGCCTTCTGTGAGCAGTAGACACATCCAAATTTGAAGTCTGTATTTGTAGTACCCCCAAGTTTCAGCAATCCCCAAGCTAGCACCAGCTAACAGCAGGCTGGTGATGTCCCTGAAGCTCCTTGCAGAAGCAAAGGCAAACTTCTTTAGAGTGACCCTTCCACAGTGCAGGCCACTTGGAATCCTACAATCCCCCCATCTTGTTCTAGGAAATCACCAAACATGTAGAAATTATAAGCATAAGTCAGTGGTGACAACAAACAGGAAGATTCCCAAGATGAGAATTTCAGATAATAGAAGAGATTATAATAGAAATGTTTAAGGTCATCGAAGGGCTAAAAGAAGGGGTAGATATCAAAGGAAAGAATAAGACAAGACATTTTAAAAGGGATATTTTTTAAAGAACCAAATAAAACCTCTAGAATGAAAACTCTAATCATTGAGTTTAAAATACAGTAGAAATGTTAAATAGTAAGTAGTATAAATTCTCTGGAGAGGATTATACGGACCAGAAAATAGATCTGAAGAAGTTAACTAGAATTCTGTACAGAGATGAAAGACGATGCGTGAGGAAGAGAAGTTACAAATACGGAGGACAGTACAGAAGGCCCGACGGGTCTAATGGGAGATCCCAAAGGAAAAAATAGCATCTTTAAAAGCAGCTTGAGAGAAAAAGACATTGCCCCCAAGGTTCAAAAACGAAACTCAGGAAATGTGTAAGTCGGAACAATAGAGACCACAATGGAATAAAATCCTCAGCGTGCTACGGAAAATCAGTTGTTGGCTTAGTTTTCAGTAACCAGCTTAAATTATCATTCAGTAATGAGAGAAAATACTATACACTAACAGGCCTTCATTGTACTTCAGGAAGACGAAACTAAATTTAGGAGATGGGATTGATGCAGGAAGGAATGGTGTGCAGAGACATCAGAAAGTGCGGGTAAATCTAAGCATCCACTTAAAACAGTGCTCAGCACTGATTTGGGAAGAATTAAAAACTAAAATTCTGACAATAAATGGAAATGACAGAGGGGGTGATTTGAATTAATACATTCTAAAATCTTTGAACCGTTTGGGAAGCGTGGGAGGGATATTGATTGGCGTTAGACTTTCTGAGTCAAGTAGACATGTTCAAATTTGAAGGGTAACCGCTAAAAGAATAGAAACAGGATTTAAAGCTTTCAAAATCACAGAGGGAAAAAATACGGAATTTAAAAACTAGGTCATTCGTCTGGAAGAAAGAAAGCTAAGAAAAAGTGTGGTAGATAGAAAGCCCTGAAGGTAATAGAAATAAATCCACATGGATCACAGTGAATATAAACAGATTAAATATGCCAGTTAAGACACAGATTCTCAGACTGGAAGACAACAGAGCAAATCCTTCAGCATTCCGAGTGCACGTCCATATCCGGCCAAATTAGCAGTCAAGTAGAGTAGAAAAAAATTCTTCTCAGACACACAGGGACTGAAAAAAAAAAAGTGTGTCCCATGAACCCTTTCTTGGGGAGCGGGGTTGTTCTTCACCAAAACCAGGGAGTTTTTCTGGGGTCCAGGAAACAAGGGCTCTGACGCAGGTGAACAGCAAAGGAAATCCAGGCTAGAGAGGCAGGGTGGAATTCTGCAGGAGGGAGAGCTCCAGGAAAAAAAAGAGGCAAAACCAAAAGATACCCGATAGATATGTCGATGAGGTTTAGAAAAGTCATGGGTGAGTGTTTGACAAAATTATCAGTATGTGCATAGGTTGCATGAGGACTCAGTGTTCACAGAGCGCCACTTGGTTCCACCGTGAGCTACGTTAACTCCATCACAGCACGTTTATGTTTTCTAGTTAATGCAGTAGAAGCATTGGAAGGATGGGGTGAAGGCAGCGGGTTGGGGGGAGGGTAAGAGTTAGGTTGTCAGCTGTCGAAATAGGAAGTCAATAAAAATGTCTATAATTAATTAGGAATTAGAGGGGCAAGAATGTTGTTTATGTATATATGGAGGTAAATACTCAAATAACTAAGAAATTACAAAGTGATTGCTTCAAGGAGCACAATTGAGAGGGTAAGACGGGCCTGCTATTATTTCGTTAAGCCATTTTGATTTTTTTTTTTAACTTGTGCATTACTTTCAGCTAAATTATTTTTTTTTAAAGAACTTACTGGTTTAAACCAACACTGTTCAATAGAAATGTAATATGAGCTACATATGTAATTTAAAAATTTTTAGTGGCTATATTTTTAAAGAGTCAAAAGAAATAGGTGAAATCAATTTTAATATGTTTTATTTAGCCCAGTATATATCCAGGATATCATTTCAGCATGTGATGAGTGTAACGAATTTTGAGGAGGTAGTTTACATTCTTCATACTAAATCTTTGAAATCCTGTTTTCCTAAATGCTGGACTTCTTACCTCAAACCGATTTCTATTGGTCTTCCTTCCGTCATAATACCAGTCCCCAGACTTTGTACTAAGCCCTTGGTTAAACAAAACACCTCTTCACCTATACACAAGCCTTGGGCTGATATATTTGTTGTGTCCAACGCATCTAGGCAGGCAGGAATCTCCTGAGATTTTTTTCAGCTGTATTCAAGCCTCTAGAACTAATGGTGCTTCCTTGGTTTTGCAAGCACAAAGGTGAGCTTGCAGTGTTAAGAGTAATGATTGGGTATTAATATTTTAAAGCCTGTTTCTCAAACTGTCATTGTACCTAGAATCCTAGAACTCAACCCTCAGATTTAAATCAGTGGAGCACTATGAAGTTTTGTGTTTTGTTTTTTTTTTAAGAGTGCTGACATTGTTCTGTGTTTTAAAGCTATTGGCAATCCCCACCCCCTCCATTTGTTTTTAATTGCCCTATTTTTTTTTTTTTTTATATTTAACTCTGAGGATTGGGAAAGTCCTGGTCCACATAGGGGACACACACACACACACACACACACACACAAGAAATAATCCCCCACATGGTTCCTTTTCCTTGTTTCTTTTCCCTTTCAGCCAAAGAGTTTCCACCCCTTCCACAAAAGACCCAGTTAAAAGCCACCGCTGTGTAGGTCTAGTCATAGAGCTAGGAATGAAGGAATTGCATCAGGGCGACCATGGGCAAGGAAGGGCAGGTGGCTCCCCATCCTCTAGCCTTCCCACTGCTCTCAATCCCACCCCTCTAAGACCCTGGAGAAGGCACAGACCTGTGGCTCTGAGCACATCACCATATGTAGTGCCTGCACCATGAACACTGTCACCAACTGTTAGACCAATAGGCTGCCAGTGGTGGGGTTTGGGGGCTGAGCCATTGATCTGGGATACTCACCATAGGCGGTATGCAAATACTTGTGTGCCCACCGTGTACAAGCGCTGTGCCAGCCATCAGAGACTAAGTGTGACATGACCCCACCCCTGAGCAGCCTGTGATCTGGGTGAGAGGGCAGCTCATATACTAAAGGTTGCTGCCAGCATGAGGGCTTTTGCTGAGAACTGGGCACTCGCCAGCACCCGAGGCTGTGGCAAGGTGCAGGGCTGGAGCAGCAGCAGAGGCCCTTCGGCGCTGTCTGCCACCAAGAGAAAGCAGCGGGGATATCTGTGTGATGCACTGTGGCCTTACCTGACCAAGAGAGTTCCGGCTGCTATTGGAAAACCCAACCTTTTGGAAGTAGCAGGGTTGCTGAGCTGAGAGCCTCCTTGTGCAGAGGGGGCAGGTCCCCTCTCCTGTGTCCTTTGCATATGCCGTGCGCAGCAACCTCTGTTGGTTACCACTCAGGCCTGGATCTGCAAACTCCCTCTACAGGGAGGTCCTATTTTTAATGTCTTAAAGAGACCTTTTCTCAGCCCACATCCATCCCCTCGACTGCCCCTTCCTCTTTCCTCCTCTTGAGCCATAGTTCTGAACAAGTTCTACCCTCCAAGCCCTACTTCCTGCACTGCCAGCTGTTATCCAGGTCTTGCCAGTGAGGCTTCTGCCCACACCACCCACTGGCACCGCTGAGCCCAGGTCACCAGGGATGCTGTTTTCCCCATGACCCTCGATTTCTTGGCAGCATTGGGCGCTGCTGACCACTCCTTTCTCGACACCTGTCCCCATTCTCACGGCTTTTCCTCCAGCGTCTCTCTAGCACCTCCTCGAGTGCATCCTTCCGTGTTCTAGGCACTTGCTGGGGCCGTCAGTGAGCATTGCCCACTCCTTAGGGTTCACATTTTAGCTTCACGGGGGCAGACAGGCAGTAACATGCAGGAACTGCAGACCAGGGAATGGTAAGAGCTGTGGGGAAGAGTACAGCCAGATGGGTAGAGAACGGGGAGAAGTGATTCCAGACAGGGTGGTCAGAGAAGCCTTTCTTGGGAGGTGACATCTGAGCAAGGCTTAAGTGCAGCCATCTAGGGAGATGTAAAAGTCACGACTCCCCCAGCCTGGCATGTCTCAGTGTGCAGTTACGGATTGAACTCCCTGTCCTCCCATCCTGCTCTTGTCCCTGCAAGGGCTGTCTCTTGTGTTCCCTGATGTTTCATCAGCATCTAGCACAGTGGCTGCCAACCCAGGAGACATTTAGTTTGTTGAGTGAGCAAATGACCAACTGGATGGATGGATGGTCCGCTGCAGATCAAGTGAGCAGCGTGTAATAAATGGCAGGGAACAGGTGTTTTATTGCAGGGCAGGCTCTGTCCCTGCCAGGCCCCTGGTGGACTGGAGCTCGGCCTGGGAAAAGCCAGGTTAAGGTTGGCCACCCTCTCCCCATGCCGTCATTAAGGTCATGCTTCTGGACATCATCTGCCCTTTCAGACAGTTCACACCCGGGGGAAGGAGTAACTCGGAGACAGTTGGGAACCATGGGAGTCAGGGGGTGGTGGGGAGCATGGAAGGCCATGAGCACTCAGGATTTTGGCCAACTCGGCACATGCCGCACACATCCCAGGGCCTCCCAGGCTTATCACATTGCAGAGGTCTCAAAGCTGTCACTGCAGGCCTGCCTTCACCCTCCTGTGGCTTGGTTGTCCCTTAAAGGAAGGATACAGTGGAGGCCTTGAGATGTCTTCACCTTCCCGTCTTCCTCCATTTGGGATCTGTGCTCCTTGAGAAGGTTTGCTACAGGCTCACTGGTGATGGGAGGGGTCCTTTAGACACAGTCTGGAGCGGCCTTCCGACTCCTGGTCCCGGAATGTGCTGGCTGCCTCCTAGGACCCGGGGACTGGGGAAGTAGAGCCAGCCCGGACAGGAGAGAGAGGAAAGCAGGTGGCATTTACTCCCGTAAAAGAAAGTCTGCCAGTCCTCAACCAGGGGTTCCAACGCCCCCCCCCCACGTCAATTGTAATGCATTAATGCCTCTCAAATGGTGCTAATTACTCCATCCTTGGGAAGTAGAAAATATTCAAACCATGTTCTGTGCTCTGGTAGCTTCGATGTGGATGACTCCAGTATTTCATAGTCTGGAGGGGTGGTGACCATGTGGTATCAGCCACATGCTGACGGCAAACTGTCACTTCTTTTTGCAGTATTTTCCTGTGGTTTGGCTCAGCTATAGGGAACTTGTAGCTGTGACTGTTTCCCGTTTCCTGCCAGAGAAGGAGCAAAGGCCTGCTGGGGAGAAGTCTGCAGTACCGCTGCTGGGTGTTTCCTCCCCAACTCTTTTTCCAAATGGGTGGTGGTGAATTCTTTCCACTTCCTGTCCATGCCAGTTACCATGAACTCAGCCCAGGTACACACTGCTACGTATTTGTGTTTAATTTTGTTGGAACTCTAGGCTTAGGAGACAGGCTACCCGATCCTGTCCTGAACCAATTCCACTGACTTGGGGAGCTGAAGAAAGGGAAGACGCACTGTCAAGGCTGGTGTTGAGGAGTCCAGGAGGTTGAGCGGCAGGGTCAGCCTGTCTGTGGGGCTGTCTGTGGCCAGGGACATCGACGGTGTGTGTCAGGCCTGTTTTGGAGGCTGTCAGACAGGCATAGCCCCCAGCGTGGGGTCTTGAATCTCCTCTTCCTTGGTGGCTGCCTGTGCCTTTTTCAAGCTCCTGCCCCTGTGAAGGAGGATGTTTGCAGCACCCCAGCCCAGTTTGTCTTGCAAAGATGTAGTTGTAGCACTGTCAGGAAGGGGAGAACCAGCACTGTTTTGACATAGTCATTCAGGCTGTCACAAAACCTGCCTGTTCCTCTGCCGTGGAGTCTCCTGGTGGGGTGGGTCGGCGTGTGTCTAGGTGAAGGTGCGGGTGAGTCTTTACAATCTCTGGCCACTGGATTGATCTGAAATCACAGGTATTAGGAAAGCAAAGTGGTGCAGGAAACCAGGATCACCATGGGAAGAGCAGCCGCCCTGGTCCTCCATACACCCTGCTCCCGCTTCAGAGAGAACCTGGCCCCTGAGGAAAGAACCGGCCTTGGATCAGGGCTCTGGAGTGTTATTTTTACTGCCTTTCCTACCATATTTGCATTTTTAAAAATAGCAATGCTGAGTGAATCCTTTCCAGAGTGAGTCTGCCTGGAAGGTAGGATGCTTTGCAGAGTGTGGCTATTGATTAGCAGCTAATGCTGGGCGCTGGGAGCATGGAGCAAAAGCAGCCGCTGCTCGCCGGGAGGGGTGAGGCTCCCTGCCACCAGCTGCCGCGGGAGTGAGGCGGCAGTTCTCTGCTGCCCTAAGATTATGTCAGGTTTCTGTGGGTTCGTGGTGGTGGTGGGGGAGAAAGAGGGGCGAGGGAGTGCCTATAGCCGAGGTCCTCAGGGCCATGGCCCAGGATCTAGGCCAGGCAGGGTGTGTCCTTCTGCAGCACACTCTCTCTCAGACTGTGAGTTTCACGTGTGGGTAGAGCCACATTTTATATAGCAGCTCACTCCCATCTGGTAACCCAGCTCTGAGAGTCGAGTTCTCTTGGCCACAGCTGGCAGGGTCCGTCCTTTGTCACTGTGGCAGCAGCTGGCCTGGGTCAGGCCCTTCTCTCTCAGTGAGTGAGATCACGTGCTAGATGGTGCCAGAGCCCAGAGCTTTGTTCTTGCCGTCTACATGGGAACTGGCCCAGAATGGGATCTGCACCACCTGAGCAGAGGGTCAGTCAAGTTTGGGGCCCCATGGCTTTGAGGACTGTGTATCTGTCCCAAGGGCTGAACCACAGGAAAGTATGTCGGGGAATACTGAGGGGTATCAGTTGACTCTCACTTCGTTCATTATTTTGAGCCACCTTGCCTTTATATTGATCCCTAGATTTCTGTCTTTCAAATTTTTAAAAATTAAAAGCAAATGTTCTTAGTAGTCAGTATATTTGATTTAAAAGAAAGGGAAAATTGCTGGTTAAAGTAGAACTATATTAACCAGGCTGATTATCAGACTTACTTAGGAAATGTTAAAAAATAGATTCATGAGCTGGGCACGGTGGCACATACCTGTAATCCCAGTACTTTGGGAGGCTGAGGCAGGAGGATCACTTAAGACCAGGAGTTCGAGACCAGCCTGGGCAACACAGTGAGACCCTGTCTCCACACACACACACACAAAAATAGAAAAATTAGCTGGACATGGTGGTAGGCACCTGTAGTCCCAGCTCCTCAGGAGGCTGAGGCAGGAGGATCACTTGAGCCCAGGAGTTCAGGGTTACGATGAGCTATGATTGGACCATTGCACTCTAGCCTGGGCAACAGAATGAGACCTTATCTCAAAGAAAAAAAAAAGAAAGAAATAGATTTCTGACTTTATCCAGAGATTCACTCAATAGGTTTGTGGTAAAATATTGGGAGTCTTATGTTCTTAAAGTTGATAAACAGTAGCATTAAAACCTATTTCTCGGCCGGGCACGGTGGCTCACGCCTGTAATCCTAGCTTTCTGGGAGGCCGAGGCAGGCGGATTGTTTGAGCTCAGAAGTTCGAAACCAGCCTGAACAAGAGCAAGACCCCGTCTCTACTAAAAATAGAAAGAAATTAATTGGACAACTAAAAATATATAGAAAAATTAGCCGGGCATGGTGGTGCATGCCTGTAGTCCCAGCTACTCGGGAGGCTGAGGCAGAAGGATCGCTCGAGCCCAGGAGTTTGAGGTTGCTGTGAGCTAGGCTGATGCCA